>VDFB02153692.1:0-21667 GCA_007258455.2 Sequoia sempervirens
CAAATAGTAGTAAGAAGGTCCAGAATTATTTTCCTTTCAAATCTTGGTACATCGGCCGCCTGCTGTGGAGAAACATCACTCGGGCGCTTTTCCGCCAACCATGGACTTTTAATGCGGTCCCCCGCACATCCATTATTCAATAGATGGCCCTCCCTTCGTCAAAGAGATTGGTAGGGTATCCTTTAACGATTACCAACTGAGCATAGTGTTGTGTCCTACACAACTAGAACCTTGCTATTTCACAATCTCAAACTAGTACAAGGATCACAATGAACTGACAGTGTAAACATCGCCCGATCTAAGAGGATGTAGGTACATTACACTACTTTGATCAAAGAGTTTTAGTTCAGTAAACGACTGAGGGAGTCTTCTATCATATACACTACTTAGGGCCGATTGAACTTAAGGCTATCTTACACTACGCGTAGGTTATGTCCTTCATTGGGTAATCAGTCACCCTAGACTTCCTACAACATTCTATCTGCTAGAAATGAAACAGCATAACAAGTAATTCACCTATTATGTAATGTCCCCGTTTTAGCTGACACTGTTTGTCGAGGAGTGAGCCTATTATTTCGATCCTCGTAGGCTGACAGGAGTGTGCAAAGGATCATCTGGGGCAGTTACTCAGTGTTTGGTAGCTCCAGTTTTGCAGTTGTTTCAGGTTGGGCCTTCGCAGAATCTTCCATAGTGCATTTTCAGAAACTTTCTATTTTTAAAAAGTTAGGTCAAGCGGAAGCTGCTATTTTAGGCAGGGCACCTGGTTCAACTATTCAGCTCAGATTCGACCCAGTTCTGCAGTTTGATGATCAGACAGAGAAATAAGGAGTATTTAATGATTTATTAAATATTTAATATTTTGACTTTATATTAAAGTCACTTTATTGAAATATTTAAATATTTAATTAATTTGGCCTATTATAAAGTATTTCTTATACTTTATAATAATGAGTTAATATTTGATAAAGTGAATAATTATTATTCACTTATTGAGACGCCATTTAATTATTGATTATTTCTCCTAAAGTAAAAGGGGCGAATTAAATCATTTTATTTAAATGATTATTAAAAGGAGATTGGGTCGAATTTATCAAAGGGCAATATATATTCACACAAGACAAAATCGAACCATTATGAGATTGCTATTCAACTTTTGTCTTTTTGCTCTGAGCATTGGAGTTTGCAAACCCTAGGGTTTCTGGCAGACAGACGTTTCTGGAGAACGAAAACTCTTCAGGAATTAGGCAGACTGAGACTGTGAAATACCAGTTTAAGCTTGCATCTTGGTGATTTCACACATAGATCATAGATTGGATTTATTGAGCTATTCATTCAGAGTCAGCAGAGAATAATCATTTACCAGTTGAGGCGAATCTTTCAGAGGTGATTTATCAGAGATCTGGCACACTTTTCAAGAAGCCGTACCATATTTAAAGCTGCTGCTATAGGCCGTACTTTCCTGTACCAGCACGCCGTACTTTCTCAGTTGTCAGTGGAAATCATCAGAACCCAGCTTCTATCAATCAGTTTGGGTGCGCCTTGGGTGTTCAGAGATTCTGCATCGATTCCAGTGACCAGAGATTCATCATTTCACTCAGCCGTACTGTCTTCATCATCCTTTTGGCGGCTGCAAAGAGAATCAGGTTTTTTTTTCATGTAATAAATTCATATTTATCTCATACGCCATATATTGTTATAATAAATGCTCTGAATCTTCAATAATGTTATGCGCCTATATGTTCTGAGCAAGATCTTGGCATTTCCGTTGCATTTAGAATTTATTTGGATTTTTAGCAATTTATTTAGCAAAATTGCAGCTTTCATTATTTGTCTGAAAACCTCAAAAAAATTACAAAAAACACAAAACTTGCAAAAACATCAGTTACAGTTAGGGTTTCGGGGTTGAGAGCCACCAGGGTTCTTACAGTGGTATCAGAGCACAGATCTCCTGCCATCCTGTGCTTTTTCAGTGCTTTTTCATAATACAGTGTGCTTTTTAGTGCTTTTTCATGAACAGAGATACCATTCACTACATTAAAGGTGTAGGGACAGGCAAAGACGAGGATTGGACAGGTCCACCGATTCCCTGGCGGAGACAAGGTCGAATCTTAGCATTCACGATCGTAGCCCAAATGTTAGCTGAAAATGCTGTTGCAACCCTAATGGCGATCGCGGGCTAATCCCCAGACAGGATACACAGGAAGGTACATGCAGAGGGCTTTGCCATTGTATCATGAGGGAGTTTAGACGCTCAAGAGATGATGGGTCATGATGGACATGATGTCCCAGCTTACGGGTACCATTAGATGCGATAATTTTCCACACAAACCACATCACATACAGACGATGTGACGAGCGTGACTACTACACCGCTGGATCGCCTATCGCATCGCATTTCATCACTCTGCCAGCCTGCCACCGACGATCAGAGCGAGGGCCGTCAACCTACTTACTCAGAGATTCCACCTCGACTGGGGCAGAAAGCATCGCGCGCAAAGATCAGGAGTTTCAGCCACATAATGGCATGTCGCTGGGCGTACTTGACGAGAGATTTCATGGTACATGTCACTAGCACTGATCCAAGAGTAATTTACGTTTCATGAGTTTATAGATGTCTATAAACCCAGGGGAGGAGGTAGATTTGACCGTAGACCCCCTCAGCATCAGCAGCCACAGCCACAGGTGAACAGGGATTTGCAGTATGCGGTTAGCAAGATTACCTTGCCATATTTTGATGGGTCCGATAAGACATCAGCAAGGTTTTGGGTCCAGAAACTGGACAACTATCTATCTTTGAGGCCTATGCAGGAGGACGAAGCCATTAAGTTTGCTACTCTGCATCTTGATGGAATCGCGCATGATTGGTGGCACCACGGCATGTATACGCTTGGCCATCATGCAGTCAACACCTATCACGAATTCACTAGCAGGCTCATAGAGAGATTTGATAAGAAGGATCCGGAACTTTATTTCAGGGAGCTAGCTCAGCTCAGACAGACGGGTAGCCTGGATTCTTATATTGGCGAGTTTTAGAGAGTGGCAGTCATGGTGAAAGGGATCTCAGAACGGAGACTCATTATACTCTTCGTTGAGGGTTTGACAGAACCTATGAGAGGTTGGGTCAAGGCTTTTGACCCTCCTACTCTTCAGGAGGCGATGCAGAAGGCAAGGAGTATGGAGCTTGCTGCTCCGAAGAAACAATTTCAATCTAAAACAAACAGTTTGCCTGTTGAGGAGAGTCATACACCAGTTGCAGAACCAAAAAGGAAAGCAGCTGCGAGAATTGATGATGCAACTCGTGATGAATTGAGGAAGAAACAACTTTGTTATTGGTGCAAAGAACCCTACAGCAAGGAGCATGATTGTCCTTTGAGACCGAAGGGCAGAGCCAACCGCGCCATGTGGGTTTACTATGAAGATGACGAGTCTGAGGATTCAGACCAGCAGGTTGTTTCAGAACGTGCAGAGGCCGGGAATGCCTCTATGGAGTTTGGGCCCGATGCCAACCTATCCCCGTTGGTATTATCTGCTAGTGTACGGGATGACTCATTCAGGTTTAGGGGATTAGTGGAAGGACAGCGATGTATTGCTATGCTCGACACCGGAGCCACACACAATTTCATTGATGAGAGCTTCGTCAACAGATGTAGACTCCAGACAGAGGATTTCTCTGGATTCAGAGTTCGGGTGGCAGACGGATATACCCTAACTTGCACTCGACGGATTTGTAATCTCACCCTCATGCTGAATGATTATGAGTTGCAGGCAGACTTCTATGTAGTCAACCTGGGTGGGATGGATTTAGTGTTGGGTATGAGATGGCTTCAGGACATTAGTGTGTTCACTCTCAACTTGCCTAAAATGGAGATGAGATTTGAGGTACAGGGCAAGAAATATGTGTTGAGGGGAATTACAGATGGCAGCCTTCGTTCTATCTCTCTCGTTAGTGGGAAGAGTGGGACGGTAGAGGAGGATTTTGTGCAGACCAGGCATGGTTATGCTCAGTACCCCAGGGGTTCTGAGGCAGTCGTTTGGGATCAGCCTAGTGGTTTGGTTCAGTTTGCGACCAATCCATTGTTTGAGACGAATGTTATATCTTCATACGACAATCCGCTCTTTGAGTTTGATGTGGGTCACTCTCCTGATCCTGGTCTTGAGAAGAATGTTGATAGCATTTGGGATCCTACTAGTGCACTAGGATTTCAGACTCAGCTCACGGAGGAGTATCACAGTGTGTATATGGTGCAGAGTGCATATGGTTTCGTGATTGACCCGCATGTACACAATTTGTTTCAGGTGCACAGTTCTAGTATGCACGTGCTGGATATGTTGGATGACAGTATATCTCGTGCAGTCTTAGGGAGTAAGTCTTGTTTGCAGTTTGACTTGCTTCCTCCTGAGTTTCTTGATCCTATGACAGACAACACTGAGGTTGATAGGGAATGGTATTCTATTCTTGTTGATCAGTTGTGGGAGTTACAGGAGTCATTTGTGGCCAGCAGGAACATTGTCCGGCACTATCCTTGGGATCCAGGTGGTGTGATGCATCTGTATTTGCAGAGATTGCTTGAGGACAAGCAATTTCATGGAGGGCGGACTGTAATGTCCCCGTTTTAGCTGACATTGTTTGTCGAGGAGTGAGCCTATTATTCTGATCCTCGTAGGCTGACAGATGTGTGCAGAGGATCATCTGAGGCAGTTACTCAGTGTTTTGTAGCTTCAGTATTGCAGTTGTTTCAGGTTGGGCCTTCGCAGAATCATTCTGAGTGGTTTTTCAGAGACTTTCTATTTTTAGAAAGTAGGGCAGGCGGAAGCTGCTATTTTTGGCAGGGCACCTGGTTCAGCTGGTCAGCTCAGAGTCGACCCAATTCTTCAGTTGGATGGTCAGGATGGAGAAATAAGGAGTATTTAATGATTATTGAATATTTAATATTTTGACTTTATATTAAAGTCACTTTATTAATATATTTAAATATTAATAATTAAATGGTATATTATAAAGTATTTTTAATACTTTATAATAAAGTGATATATTTGACATAATGAATAATTATTATTCATTTATGAGACGTCATTTAATTATTTATAATTTCTCCTAAGTCTAAAAGGCGAATTTAATCATTTCATTAAATGATTATTAAAAAGAGCTATTGGGTCGAATTTTCCAAGAGATATATATTCACAGGAAAGACAAATCGAACCATTATGATATGTTATTCAAATTTGTCTTATTTTGCTCTGAGCATTGGAGTTTGCAAAACCTAGGGTTTCAGCAGACGAATCATTTCTGGAGAACGATACCTCTTCAGAATTGGCATACTGAGACTGTGCAATATCAGTTGAAGATTGCATCTTGGTGACTTCACACAGAGGTTACAGATCGAGCTTATTGATTGATTCATTCAGGGTTTATCAGAGAATATCCATCTGGCATTTGAGGCGACTTTACAGAGACATTTCCACAGAGATCTAGCATCATTCTTCACTGGGCCGTACTATATTCATCAAGGCTGCTGGTACAGGCCGTACCACTGCAGAAAAGTCGTACTTTAAATTGCAAGTGACCACGCCTTGGTTTCTTGGCATCTGGCAGTTGCTTTGGGTGCGCTTTGGGTTCTGAAGTTTCTTTTGGTGCCTGTGCTGAGAGTTTCATGCTAGCCGTACACTTCCAACATTCCTTCAGGCGGCTGCAAGGAGAATCAGGTTTTTTTGTTGAAATAAATTCATATTTAATTCATATATTGTATTTCAAGATTGTAAAAGCTTTGGAAAGATAATAAATTGATGCGCCCTTATTCTCTGAGCATTTCCAAGCTTATTTCATGGTTTTAGCATTTATTTTGAATTTATTAGCATTTTTAGAAGAAATCGCAGCCCACATTGGGACATCACAATGGTCTAGGACTACTTTGAAATTGGAATTGGTATTTTTGGCTACCAACTTCCTCCCACTGAGCATATAGCTAACAGGAAACACCTATCCATGCATCATTATGGTTGTGCCCTATTAACGATTTGAACTCCACCTTCCACACTTCCAAACAACCTTTGATCACTCTACCTACATGAACCTCCCAGTCTACCAAGCCCTCTTATAGACTTTATGGAGCCTAGACCTTTTTAAAGAGAATTCCTTTTTTTGGGGTATCCGTGGTTTCGCGCCCATGTTTCTCCCCTCGGTTTGCATTTGTCAGCTGGCATATTGCGAAATTTGGTTTAAAACATGTGCCTTTCTCACCCTTCCTTATTGGATCCACTTCTTGCATCATTTTCCAGCATGAGTTTGAGATTATCCCACGCCGTTGGATTGCTTGAGCCTATGTGCTCAACCCTTTGATCTATGCTAGCGTTTGACAGTGAATCTGCTACCATGTTGGCATTTTAGAATACATGAGAGAGCCTATAATTGTTTATGTTGTCCAATAGTCTGGTAATATGATGAATCCACATTTTTAATTTCCAACTCAGCGCATTCCTTAAAGCCACTACCTTTATAACTATATTTGAGTCACCTTCAATGTCGATGTTGTTGATTGAGTTATCCACATAATACTTGACTCCTTTGAATGGAGCTGCACATTCTGCCTCATTGTTGGTGCCATTCAAAAGCTTATATGAAGCAGCCCAGATTAGTCCACCTACCTCATTTCTTCTTACAAAGCTAGTGCCTGATAGACTAAGGTTGCCCTGCGAGGCCCCATCAAAATTTAATTTTAGTCTACCTTTAGGAGGTAACACCCACTTGATCTTGTTCCTATCTCTTTTGCTCTTAAGGAGTGTTCCTTTCGAGGCTTTTATTAGTGGCTAGTCTTTGAGCATTTTCTGATCCCATGCTGAGAAGAACCTATATTTTCTTATCTTTACTACCCCATTAAAATTTCACTGATGTTATTGTCAATCTCACGATACCTTCAAACTGTGTAATTTTTCCTTTGAAAATTCTTGCATTTCTCTCCTTCCAGAGGTGCCATATTATCATTGCTGGTGTCTCATTCCAAAAACCTTGCATAGCTGAGCCATTATATAGAGAAGGCCATGATTCAAAAACACTTTTTAAACCGTTGGGGAGTGGCCCTTCCCATGCTAGTTTTTCACAGAAGTGGGTCCAACACCTTTGTGCTATCTCACATTGTACAAGTAGATGGTTGACAGATTTCTCATTTTGGATGCATAGAACACACCTATGTGGACCAAAAATTCCAATCGACTGAGCCTATCACTTGTTAGTATGCGCTCGTGTAGGGCTGTCCACGCAAAAGCATATGCTTTCGGAAGAACACTGCTGCCCCAACACAGCCGTTTTGGCCATGAGGATGTTGCATCCCTTTTTATTATGACTTCATATCCTAGTTTTGGTGAGTGTTCACTGCTCTTGGTCGCACACCATTTAATGCAACTTGATTCTCCTGTAAATATTATGTGTCTCTTAGCCAATTCCAATTTCAAGGATACCTTTGCTTCTACCTGTTGGTGTGCGTTTTATCATCCATCGAACACACATAATAAAATGTCCAAAGACACTCTATCCTCTCTTGAAAAATCACCACGTATGCTAAGATTGCGAGAAGATCATATGGCGATTCCAAGGTTTCTTTTGTCAGGTCTTGACGTGTGGATAAGTTCAATGGGTGTTGTGATTTGCTGGTAATACACAAAGGGACTTACGTTAAAGAATTCTTCACAAGTTTGGGACTTAGACGGATTTGTCATTAAAGGCTTCTTCAATTGGGACTTTCAATTTGGATCTCAAAAAAGGGTGTAAAAATATAAGGGTTTAGAGGATCTATTCTACGCCTAAGAATTTAAGAGACAGTAAAGATTCGGTGAAAGGAATAACCACGCTTTGCTTCGCCTCCTTGGGACAACTACGCAAAGTGGGTGCAATCTTCAAGGGGTGTGATTATAATTTTCAAGTCTCGAATGAGACCGAAGTTAGGCATCCACAATCACAAGCTTAGGCTAACTTTACGCATCGAATGCAAATCATCCATCCGAAGAAAGTATGAGCAATATTTCACCATTTAATCTATACGATCAATCTCACATTCACTTAACCAATATTCAAAGCAAATTCTATTTAATTTAATTATAATTCTAATCTATGTTAGAAGAAGTTATGCAACCTTGCTCACTACTTGACAATAAAAGTGATTCAAAGCAAATCATGCATAAGAGCTTTTATTATTGGAAATAGTCTAAATGCAACAATTTCATACACTGTCTCCACACCAATGAAAGTGAGAGATCACCAGTTTAAATAGAGTTTTCAAAATCAAATGAAAGGCCGAGATTAAAACAATATCGACGGCCAAGATTAATACAACCCAACCCTAATTAGGGTTGCCCAAAATAACATCAGTTGACAACCAGTAAACAAGCAGTAACAAGCAGTGAAGTGGCAGCTGGAGCTATCTTCAAGGGAAGGCGTCCCTATCTTCTTGGGCAGCATTGTGCTCGATGAATCTGGACACGACTGTGACAACTTCCTCCATCGTGATTGGCGGCAACATGCTTATCCTGAATTCAAGCCCATCCAAATCCTCAACACATTTGGCGAAGGTGCTCTCCCAATCCGCCTCCTGCCTCACAAAATCATTTCGGATGGCCAAGAGATTTGCCACTTTTGCGAGATCCTGTCTCAGAATTGGTCCAGTAGCAGAGAAGAAAACTTCCTGAACCTTATGCTTTAACCTCTCTAGCTGCATGTCGTTTTCCCGGACAATCTCTCGGTCAAACACATCTGTAGCTATCATATAAATCTTCTCCTGGATTTCTTTAACTTGCTCTTCAACTCTGAGCCCATCCACCTTTTCCTTCTCCAGAATCTCTCTCCGTATTGTCACTGCCCAAAACCAATAGTGAAAATCATAAGCTGCTCAGGCAGCAATCACCTTTCCTTCAACCAATTCTTCCCTTGGAACGCCCTTCAGTATCTTGAGGCATGGAATGAGCCTCTCCTGAATGTTTGGAAGGTTGTCCCAAGTTTCCGCCATGTCAACCGATCTGGAAAGAAAAGAAGAAGTTTGCCTGTAGGCAAGCGCCAATTTCTCCATGAACAAGGCTGCTTCCGTGCCCTCGCTTACCATCCATTCCTGGGCCTCCTTGGTCGTGACCATCCCTTGCTCCACATCCTTGGCCATCTCCTACGAGGAATTGAGAAGAGGAGCTACTGCATCATCTTGATTGAGTGGTTGGGTCAGATGCCGTATATACTCCTTCAGGTGTTCGACTTCCCTTTTGTATTCCTTCTTTTTCGCCACTTCTTTTTCCAGTCTTGCCTTGACAGTTGAGACAAAATTATCCAATTCTTCCATTTCCTGGCCTTTTGTTGTTGGGCCAAGATCTATAGTGGTTATGGCGTACTCTTGGGGAGTGATCTCATCCTGTGCTTTATCCACTGTTGGTACTGCGATATGTATGGAACGGCCGCTGGCTTCGTCCCTCTGAATGGTGGAAAATTTCTTGGCAGGTTTCTTGGTAGCAACCTGTTCCAACCTTGCCAAGAAATCCGAAGTATCATCTTCTTCTTGGACCTCTATTGGTGCCTAAATCTTCATCCTCTCTATCAACCAATCCGGAATGGTAGGCTGCTCAATACCATCTTCCTCTTGAACGTTCTCTTCATTTGGAAGATCCAAGACTCCTTTGAGTGCGGAAATCATTCCCTCTTCGAAGTCATCATTTTGGACTTCCACTCCATTATCCAAACCCAGTATTTTTGTGCCCGTAGGTGATGAGGGCTCATCGTTATCCAACTAGATCGGCTCATTGTTCCCTTCCTGAACTGCAGAAGGTCTCATCATTTCGGCCAAGGATTCGTCTGCGGTGGCCACCAGCTCATCAATATTCCGCGACGCTGCGGAGCGAGATGATTCTATCCGCTGTCGTTTTGGAGCAGGCTCTATGCTTGGAACTACTTCTTTCCTCTTTTCGCCAATCTCAACCAAATCATCATGATAGGATGCACCAGCATTGGAGGAGTATGACTCCGTCTCGCTCAGTAAATCATACGTGAGCGTTATTCTTTTCTGTCTCAACTCCTAGACATGATGGTCGACCCACCACTGAGAGTACTTAATCACTGGTCTCATCAATGTCGCCAAGTCTGAGTGCTCAGGCTCTGACCACTTCACGGAAGGAAGAGGTCCGCTCTCTTCGAAGTGCGGCTGGACATAATTTCCATCGTTCTGCAACTAATCAGGCACTCGGCAAAGTTCGGTTGCCCTCATAAAGTCTACTGGCACTCTAGACCACAATCTTCTCCTAACTTTGTACTCATCAGCGGTGTTTGCCCAGAAGTCCTCCAATTCCACCCTGTGTCTCTATCTTCTCCCATCCACTGTCTAAATATGATGATGCGGGTCAAAATTGGCCCTGGACTTGTAGGATGTGAATGGGTACCATTGGATTTCTAGCCTAGCGCCCTCGGCTGCTTGCGCTGACGGACAGGATTCTAACATATTCCCAATAAAGAATGGGAATGTAACAACCGCCTTCTTACTTGGCCTCTGGATGTTCTGGTATTCTTCTAGCTGCCTCAGGACTTCAAGCAAAATCATCCGATTTGTTGGATAGATAGGCAACTTGTAAGGATTTCCAGTGAATCCCTAGATCCTGACATATGTAAATTTGGAAACTGGATAAACCAGGATCCATACTTGCTATCAAACTCTTTGCCTGTGACTCGACCTTGGACTTGTAGGATGTGAATGGGTACCATTGGATTTCTAGCCTAGCGCCCTCGGCTGCTTGCGCTGACGGACAGGATTCTAACATATTCCCAATAAAGAATGGGAATGTAACAACCGCCTTCTTACTTGGCCTCTGGATGTTCTGGTATTCTTCTAGCTGCCTCAGGACTTCAAGCAAAATCATCCGATTTGTTGGATAGATAGGCAACTTGTAAGGATTTCCAGTGAATCCCTGGATCCTGACATATGTAAATTTAGGAAACTAGATAAACCAGGATCCATACTTGCTAATCAAACTCTTTGCCTCGTGACTCAGCCTTTGATGCGTTCCTCCCTGAAGTGTTCTTGTGATATACATTAAGAAAGCATCGTGCCCCCGTCTGAAATGAGATTTCTCCCTTAGTTGAAGTTGCGGGTAGCAATCATAAGGCTTGAGTTCATTTTCTCCATTGCCAACTTTTCCCTTGCAAACCAATCCTGAGTATTTATATGTCCTGGCCAATAAATAGACAATGTACGAGCTCATGTGAAAAGACTTAGTCTTTTCCAAATTGGTCAGTTGCTCATGAAGATTGTCGCTTATCATTTGAGACCAGTTAAACATCTTCACGCCGGAAGTGATTTCGTCTATAAAATAGTACATCCATGTTTCAAAATATGCACCTTGTGGGTTGCCAGCTATCCTATTTAGCATCAGAATGATATCCCCATAGTCCTTAAAATTTGTCCGACGTGGCTTCTTAGGCATTTTCTTCGTGGATGGTCTAGGCTTCTCTAGCCATGCCTTATTAACATTTGTGGCGCATAACTTTGACTGGCTGTCATACAATCCCTTGGCTTCCTCAGTTTTATAGATGGTACGGGAATGTGCTGGGATGTCGAATGTCTCCTGTATGGCTACCTCGCCTAGGTGAGCTAGAACTCTTCCGTCAGGTGCAATAATTTGTCTTTTCTGATCATTGTAGTGGATGGCACATTCTACCATTAACTCAGCACAGTCCATTGCAGGCGGGAATCCAGTTGCTTGAAAAATTCCATTCCTCACCATTCGTCTGGCAATTGGTGTCGAAAGTCCCTCATGTCCATATACTCTTTTCTCGAACTCTACGAAGTCAACATGTCCTAGATCAGTGTCTACAACATTTTTCCATTTTGAATTTATCTTTGACTCTCGCTGTACCCCCTTGCTGGCGAACTTCATTGGCACCTTCTTCGATGATTCTCCTGTTGTGGTCATTCACCTGTAGTAAAAATACTAACATTAATACGAAGACTTTTTAAAATAATTTATTTTCGTGCCTGGCGTTCGAATATTTTACTTTCAGCTCATTAAATAATTAAACTTCTGCGAAAAAGCAAGCTGAAAGTAAATGATTTTAATTGAAATTTTTAGCCAGAACTTGGCCAGAATGAAAAAGACAGAAGGAGAAATGATGAATTTATCCAATTGAACTCCAAACCTCAGGAAAGAACTTCTGGCTGCAGATCAGATTTAAACTTCGAGAATTTAATCAAAAATCAAGTGACAAAGTGCGCTCGTCTTGCTAAGAAATTCAACTTTCAGCCAAGAACTTCTTCAGCATAAAATTATTCCTTCTTAGAAAAAATCGATCTTGCCTGCAGTAGAATTGATCGTCTTACGATTTCGAGAGATTATCTTCTCTTCAGCTGTGTCTGTGAAAAAAGAGTTGCTGAAACTCATTATAATGCTGAAGAATTCGATTTGTTTTAGCAATTGCCTTTCTCTCTCGATTTCGATTTGTTTTCTCTTCTTCAAACAGGCAATTTTCCATTTTTTTTCGAAAAGACTCCATGGCAAGCTTATCTAGGCAAATCTCTTTGATTTTCCAAAATTCGATTTTTTGTCAGTGTTTATCTTTGATTTTCGAAATTTTGAAAAAAACATTAAATGTCCAATTAAATTCGATTTTCCAAGTTTTAATTCATGGCGAATTTAATTTTGCCCATGGATTTTATCTTTGTTCGGCACAATTTATTTTCTTCCGATACATCTTTGGCGAAATTTTATTTTGTCCAAGGCATTTTGTATTGGAAATAAATTATTAAAATATTAAAATATTTAATTTATTTCCAACCCGTTCATTTTTGGACCCATGGCTATTTTAATTTTTCTCCCCTTTTCTTTGGCTAAATGTTTATTTTCCAAATTTATTTCTATCTTCATCTAGCCAAGTTAAAATTTTAGCCATCTTGTCAATAAATGTTACGCCAAATCCTCATTTTCTTCTGCCATGGCGGACTTCGAATTGTGCTGGGCATATTTTCTCATGCCGAAATCAATTTTTCTCTTGCTTGGACGAATTTCTCTAGGCAAAGTATGCGTTTGGATGTCTTCTTTAGGAAAAATTCCATGATATTTAGACAAATTTTAACCTCTTTTAGCCAAGGGCGGACTTTCTTGCCTCTTTGCCATGTACATTTTCCTCTGTGCACTTAGTCAAATTCACCAATTTTTCCCTAGGCCTCATACTTAGGCGAATTTTTAATCTTTTCTCCTCTTTCTTACGTTAGGCGAACTTCACACTTCCTTTGCCATGGCCTAGGCGGACTTTCCCAAGTTCTTTCCATCTTCCATCAAGGTATGGCGGACTTCACACTCTCCTTGACATTTGCCTTTCATTAAAATACTTAGCCAAAATTCGCATTTTCTTCCTCTAAAGCCTCCATACTTAGACAAATTTCGGATTTTCTTCCTAGGCATCAAACACTTAGCAAAAAATTTCAATTTTCCCCCTTTCTCATGCCTAGGCGGACTTCACAAGTGCCTTGCCAAGGCTGGGCGGACTTTAGAAGTGTCTTTCCATTCCTCTCTCAAGCCATGGCGGACTTTGGAGGTGTCATGCCAAGTCAAGGGCAGACTTTAGACTTCCTTGGACGTCCCTTCTTTCTAGGGAGGACTTCACACATGTCTTGCCATCTTTCCTCATTGCTGGGCGAACTTTGAAGGGTCTTTGCCATTTTTCTCCAAGGCATGGCGGACTTTGAAGAAGGCTTGCCATGGCTGGGCGGACTTCCAAGAAGGCTTGCCATGTCCCTTAAATGTAGGGCAGACTACATCAAACTTCATGCCATCTTCCTCACAAAGGCGGACTTTACAACTATCATGCCATGTCCCTCAATTTTAGGGCCAACCTCTTTAATGGCTGAGCATGTTCTCTTGATGGCGAATTTTCCAGACTTAGGCAAAATTTATCATGAATTTCATGCCCTTTGGTCGATTTTTCTTAGATTTTGACTGATTTTTCCAGATTTTTCCATGCTTTTCCATGCTTTTCCTGATTTTTTTGCTTGATTTTTCGATTTTCACTTTGATTTTTCAATGATTTTTTGTTGTTTTTGGTTGATTTTTGGTTCTAAAGATGGAAACGTTGACCCGTTTGACCAGGGTTGACTTTCTAAAAATAGAAAAAGCAAAATCCCTAAAAAATAGGGAACCCCGTTTGGTCCAAAATGCCAAAAATGAAAAAGCAAAAAGCGATTCCTAAAAAGTAGGAAGTGTCATAATTTGTCATGTCCCCTTCCAGTTGACATCTCTCAGAGCTCACGATTAGCCTATTATGCGACCCTCGTAGGCTGATGGGATGGATAGAGGGTCTTGATGGAGCTTGGCTTGGCTTCAGTTGTCAGAATTTTACCAGTTGGCTTTCGTTCGGGCTCATTCGGACACTATTTGCCTGAGTTGCTATTTTTAGCAGTATTTGGCACTCAGCGAGGCACCCCTGCTATTTTTAGCAGTATGGTCTGGTCATGTGAGGAATCACTCCCTTATTCGCCAGCTTCAGACGGTTTGTGAATCGGATATATTTTGAGGGAGATATTAATATTTAATTGATTTAATTAAATATTAATTATTCGAGCTTATAATATAAAGTTATAATATTTTAAATATTATAACTTAAGTGATTTTGCTGAAGGGGTCGACCATCATGGAAGGGGCCATTTTTAATTATAATTTATAATTAAAAATCAAGTTTGAAACTATTGAAATAATTAAAGGAAAAGTTCGAATTTATTTTAATGATGCCTTTTTGAGAGAATTCGCACTTTTGAGGAGATATAAGGGTTTCATTGGAATTCGAGCTCATTATGATATTGATTATTGAATTTTTAAGCAAGTCTTCTTCCGGAGAACGAAGCCTAGGGTTTCTGTTGTCTACAGACATTGGAGAACGAGCCATCTTCAGTGTTGCGATTCAGAGGCTGTGAAATAACAGCTGATCTATTGCTTGCAGAGAGATTTCTTCATTCAAAAGTGATCACAGAGCATTCACAGAGTCTTTACTTTCAGGGTTTTCAGTATGATATTTATCCAGCAGGGTTTCTTCAATTGAGGCGCCTATTTCATTGAGATCTGGAGATTTGAGAGAAGGCCGTACTTTTATCTATTTGCTGGTTGCTGTTTCAAAAGCCGTACTATTCAGCTGCAGGCCGTACTATCATCATTAAGGCCGTACTTTTCATTCTTGAGCAAATCGCCATCTTTTTTGGCAGTCTGACTTCTTCACTGGAGGCGCACATCTTCCCAGCATCATCTGCAGTCATTAACGGAGGGAGAAAGTGGATTATTCTTGGAGCCGTACCATTTCATGATTATTCCAGGCGGCTGCAATTTCCAGGTTTTTAATAAATAAAGTTGTCACTTTTTGATTGCATGTTATTGGATCTCATTTGTAATCATTCCGGAAGATAAAGAAATAGTCTGGCATCAGCATTTTTAATAGATTCTATCATTTCCAATATTGTATGATTTTATTTGAATTTTATATCAAATTCTTGCAAAATCGCATTTTCCTTTATTCATGCAAAAACACCAAAAAAATCAAAATACACAAAAACAGTCAAAAAATTACAGTTTCGGAGATCGGGAGAAGCAGGGTTTCTCTGAGAATTGGCCAAAAGCACAAGCGATCCTCATCTCCTGGACCTTCTGAGCACTTCTGTGACGTTTAGGCATTGATTCAAGCATGGATTATCGACTTGGCTTGGATGACTCTCAAAAGACTAACTTGAAACTCTGAAAGAAGTGACCTCATGAAACCATTGCGCGGAGACAAAAACCCTAAAAACTAGCAAACTATTGGGGGTCCCCATTTGCGATGGGGCGATGTGTGAAAAGGTCACAACACTACCTCAAGGAAATTGAAACTTTTCCAATTATATTCCAGCCTTCCCTTTCCCTCCCTTACTACCACATAGTCCCTCAACCAATCACCATATTGTCTGCAAGTTAGTCTCTTAGTCTCTGACATACTCGGTAACTTGCATAAAGGCTCATGGCCATTCCAGGAGTCCATCCAAAAGGATGCACTTCACCCATCCTTTATTAACCAAGTAAGATGATCTGTTATTATGGTTCTGCAACTGAGGATAAAATTCCAAATGGCAAATCCCTTCTGGGGATTTGCGATGGTGAGGATTCTCTCTGGTTCCAATGAGTCCAAATACTTATCTTGCAAAAGTTTGCTCCATTGGGCATTTGGTTTCTTGAACATCCCCCAAACTAGTTTCACTCCCAAAGCTCTATTTGTGTTTTCAAATCCTTGATGCTTGCACCACCCTGCTCTTTAGTTTTTTTTATTGTGTCCCATGAGAGAAGCGGTATGCATTTTTGCTCATGGGCCCCATCCCACAACAATTTCCTCTGTATTCCTGTTAATCTCTTTATGGCCTTATTTGGAGTTGATATGCATGAGAGCATGTATATCAGAACTGCTGCTAATACTGCTTTTACCATAGTGATGCGGCCTGCTAAGGTTAGCCAATGTCCCCTCTAACTGTTGATCTTCAACCTGCACTTTTCTATTACGTCCTCCCAGAGGTTATTCTTAACTTGGCCACCAAATAATGGAATACCAAGATATTTAGAGGGTAACTTGTTAATGCTATATCCAGTCATTGTAGATATCTTCCATTGCATACTCTTGCATGTGTTAAAGAAGAAAATGCTGGATTTTTCCGCATTCACAACCTGACCTGCTTCTTCGCTCAACAAGTTAACTGCTTCTTTTATTCTTCCTATTTCTTCTATTGTTGGACTACCGTAGAGGATAGTATCATCAACAAATAATTGGTGAGACAATGCTGGGAATGCTGGTGTTATTTTTATGCCTTTCCACTGCCCTGACATCTTCAATTTTGAATGTGGCAACTAAATGCATCAATCATAATAACAAAAAGGAAGCGTGACAGAGGGTCACCCTGCCTCAATCCTTTTGCCCCCCTTGAAAAATCCAAATGGCACCCCGTTTATCACAACTGAATACCTCGGCGATGAAATACAACTATAGATCCAATTTAACCATTTGCTGGAGAACCCCATTTTTGCCATTACCTTCATTGGAAAACACCACCTGTCTCGATCATAGGCTTTGCTCAGATCCAGTTTCAGCAATATGCCTTGTTTTTTTTTTTAATGTGTGTATTACCTCATGCGCAATAATTATCCCATCTGAGATATTGCGTTCTAGCACAAAACCGCTTTGTTCTATTGAAATTATCTGGGGCAGCAACTTCTTGAGGCGGATAGCCATCACCTTGGTGATGATTTTATAAACAGTATTTCATAATGCAATTGGTCTATAATCTGCAAACAGACCACCTTCAACAAGAATATATTGAAGACTAATGACATCAATGCCATTAAACCTAAACAAAGGCAGGAGAAGATTATAGTGTAGTTGGTGGGAAGATCGGGAGATTAGATGATCCTTCTAATTGGTGGAAAAACAAGAATGAAGAAGGTTGCATGAAGCAGCTGACTCCAAAAATCCATTAGTCCAGAGTTAGAACTGAAGCGTAAGAACTTTAGTTAGGAAAGAAGACATCAAAACATCTTATCAACATATTGCAATGATCAATTAGTTTTTAGATTTAGAGTTTAATAAAGTTGTTTTGACTTTAGGTTAGTCTTAAAAGACTTTATGCTTTATTTAGTTTTCACTATTTTTAGTTCAATCTATTTTTAGCTCATTGAAAACATATATAAGAAAGTGTTTGCTTCTTATTTTATCAGTTGAATATCTTGGTAATTGTTTTGTGTTGAATTTTTGTAATATGGTATTAGAGTCCAAGTTGAGCTTTGAGATCTAAAAACACGTGAAGACCTAGGGATTGTTGCCGGCAATGACGGTTCAAGGAATGTTTGTAGCACAAAAGAACCAAAAGACATCATATGGATCTGTACAGAATTGCATTAAGGCTTGAAAAATAACTACTTTTTTAATATAATAAATGTGGTTTTTTATTCTGAAAATTGTGTTTAGCACTAGTAAAAATTGCAGGATTTTTCTATTGCAATACCAGTTTTCAGTGTGAAATCACAACTGACATTGAATGAAAAATCATGGTACCTAATTCTGTGCAATATGCGTCGATTTTCATCAACAAATCGTGAAAAGTGTTAATGATAATTGCAGCTTCAGGCGATCCTTCCAGCACAGTTCAATTGGAGAAAACATAAATTAAATGATAGCTCTTCGGCTATTTAATTTATATACGATTTTGTATTGACATATATTTAATGAGGCGCGAATGTTATGAGGCCGACCTCATTCCTTATTTTCCACGATATTCTCTCTTGGCAATAATATAATTGGGCCGACTTTCATTGTAAATTATATTTATTGAAATTATATTATATCTTGGCCGACTTTGTAGATGAAGAGGTGCGACCTCTCTCATTTGTATATATACAAGGTTTCACTCTTCCATTCAGCAATTCATTCGAGCAAGTTCGATTCATTCCATTCAAGTCAAGTGCGAATATTATCAAGTGCGAATTCTTCAAGAGCAGATTGCGAATTCTCAAAGGCAGATTGCGAATTCTTCTAAGGCAGAATTGAATCTTAAGGAGTGACAGTTATTATCTGTTCTTGCATTTACAGTTGGTGCTGAATATTGGCCTTGTGTTGGCCTCATTGTAAAGAGAATTGTTGCCATTATTTATATATATAAGTGAGATCTTTGTTGCTGGGTTTTTCTCCCTCAAGAGCAGGGTTTTCCCAGGGTATCTACTGTGTTATTGTCTGATTTTGAATTAATTTTTTGTGCATTAAATCTGATCATATAAAATTCACATGGTATCAGAGCAGGCTTTGTGTGGAGATCCAGTCAGATTTTAATGTAAATCAGATTAAAGCAGCTTGGCATTCCCAGGATCGGTCTCTGCTATCTTCATTGCATTTTGAGAAAGTCGTCAAGTCTTTGGCGAAATTAATATTGTTGGACTCATTCCAGTGATTTCATTATTCACACCTGCACCTGGTCATTTGTCGAATATTGAGTATCACTCCCTCAGTTTAATAAAAGTGTTGAGTAGAGTTCATGCTTTGGCATCTAAACATTAGTTTTGGATCGAAGTTTGAAGTTCGGGCATTTCAAAGGCAACCGAAACTCTTGATTTGCAATTCCCTGTGTTAGTTGTCTTCACCTGAGAGTTCGCAGGCCTGTGGCTTCAATGCAGTACTGGCATCTCGAGTGCCCTATTATCTTCATGCTTTCCCGAGTTTCGTTATTTCACTTGGAGGTGAGATCGGATTTCCTTGATTAGAATTCACGCGATCTTCCTCCAGCGTCGGGCCTTGACTTCACCGAGATCCCTGTTTGTGGCTTATCTTTGCTACCGTCTTACCTATGCCATCATCTGTTAGCTAGAGATGAAATTAGTTGAGTTGTGGGGGACGTTCGGGCCAAGATTATCTGGAGCAGTGTTTGGCGCGGGATGGTGGATCTGTGTGGACGCCGTCAGTTGTAGCTCCTCCAATTTCGTTCCTCCATTATTTTCCAAGCACATTCACTTCATTTGCAGCGCTAGGTGAATCGACCTCCATGATTACTCGCCCTACGACGATGACGCCTGTAGTTATTGCCATTAATAGAGGCAAAGCTATATGATGCAAAAATAGAAGTCGGGAGTCTCCTTATTTTGAGATATGTTGAGTGGAAGTTGTGCATCATTGGCGTTGGCTGCATATCACTCAGGAATTCACTGCAAGGAGTCGTGTTTATCGGATGAATATCTAGTGTCGGACAACACAATGTTCTCTCGGAATTTTGGAAATCATATTGCTCAGGAAGCAATATTATCTCTAAAATGACCTTCGATCTAGTGCCTTCTCAGGCCCATATTGTGCACAAAGGTTTGATGCTCGGGAATGCTTGATCGGGTGCTAGGCCACACTAGAATCCAATTACAGAAAGTTGTGACTGCCATCACTAGTTCCCAGGAAGCAAGGGCAGATTAGATCAAGAATGATCCGCTTCAGTTTGATCGTGTGTGTTGAGAATTGCACTTCGGATAATGGCGCTCCAGTCTCCACTGAATTCACTAGATATGCGTGGCCAGAGCAGGAGGCTCGACCATAGGAGATGATCACCCACCTTTTGCCAAACCTGCAATGCAATGAAATATCGCTTCAGCCATGGGCGGACTCAAGTCTGAAGATCAAGCTGCTAATGGATGATGTTTGAGTTCGATGGCTGCAACCATCGAGATAAGTATTCTTGTGTTCAGTGTGCAAATCTAACTTTGGTTACTTGAATCAAGTTTTGTGTTGTCTGATCATCGAGTTTATGCAGATTAGATGATGATCCTACACAATGTTCCAGTCCCATGAAGATTTCAACTCCAATGCTGTGTGATCAGTTGCAATCGAAGTCAAGAGTTTGCTTTGAGAGCAGCAGCGATTGACGCCACTGTAAAGGGCGGAGAGAGCAGATATTGTGATCGTTGATATCAATCCCTCATTTTCTGCATGTACAGAATCCTGATTTCAATGAGATAAGTATTGCATGGTTAAATAATGTTCATGAATTGTTATGTAGTTATTAATTCATGCTATAAACTTTGAGATAGTCAATCATGTATGCTTCCAGCAATGGTACTTCTCTTCGAGATAGTTGAGTTCCATGAACTATTAGTAATCTCTTCTTGATGCTTTCAGGACATACCAAGAAGTGTAAGAGATTGCTTTCAAGAAGAGCTTGATGCATCCTGTAGGTTGAAGAATGGAGACACATCATGCAGCCATGGGACCGAGTGGATGGCTGAAGACATCTCTTCGAAAAGGAAGAATTAACCTTCAGAGGGAGTTCTATGACTTGCTGAGAATAAAATAGAGTGTTCTGGGATGAGGTCGAAGAGGACAACCCTGTATCTCTACAGAGGTGTATGTTGGAATCCATTTCTCTAAGGCAAGCGTTGCAGGCAATCTTAGACGATGAGGTCAGAAGATTGATGCAAGTACTTAGAGATGCAAATGGGAGCATTGAGAAGTACAAGGCAAGATTCGTGGCTCATGGGTTTTCACAGAAAGAGGGAGTTGATTATGAAGAAACATTTGCTCCTGTTGCTCGCTATACTTCTATCAGAACCATCATCGTCATTGTTGCATCTAGAGGATGGAAGATTCATCAAATGGACGTGAAGACAATTTTTTCTCAATGGTGTGATCGAGGAAGAAGTTTATATCGAGCAACCTGATGGATTTGAGGTTCATGGGAAGGAATCTCATGTTTGCAAGCTGAAGAAGACCTTGTATGGTCTTAAGCAGGCTCCTCGTGCATGGTACGAAAGGATTGATCGGTACCTGTCAAGTTTGGGCTTCTTGAAGAATGATGTTGACTCTAATCTCTACTTCAAGGTAATCAATGGTGATGCATTAATTTTGGTTTTATATGTTGATAGTCGATCCTTCTTGGGAGAAGATCACGATTCTTAGTGTAGAAGGAGTTGACTTGAATTTGAGATGAAGGACCTTGGGCTCATGCATTACTTCCTTGGCTTAGAAGTCTGGAAGAAACCAGATAAGATGATTCTAAGTCGAGGGAAGTACACCATTGATATACTTAAGAGATTTGGTATGATGGATTGCAAATCCATGTCTACACCTATGGAAACCAACCTACATAAATTGAAGGAGGCTACAGCCAGTTCAGACTTAGTGGATCCTACATTG
>VDFB02153693.1:0-16720 GCA_007258455.2 Sequoia sempervirens
ATAAAATTTGGCCATAACCTACATTAGAACCCTTACACCATATCTCTTTGTAATTGCTTTTCACAATTGAAAAGATCCTACTACCCATACTTTAAGTATATTGTGAACTAAAACTGAAGTTGCATTTGTGAAATAAGATTAAAAAAAAAATTATTGTTTTAAAAAAAATGATATTTTGTTGACTTAATTTCATTTGATGTATACATTGGATTGAGGACCAACCTGTATCAAAACACACACAAAAGAAAAGGATGATGTAAGCATTTAAAGAAAAATAAATAAATAAAGAACAACTCCATAATCAAGTGAAGATGTTGATGGGATAAATAAGTAAGCCTATGCTTACAATTATCTACCATACAAATATGCAAGCATGGATATATTTTATTTCTAGAACTCTACCCTGTTCAGGTAGCATTTGTTGGAATTTACATAACCCATCTCCATTTTACCAATTGCAGTCACTTTATAATTATTACTCACATCCTTGATTAAACATTTGTCATTGTAAAATTCTATTTTATATCGTTGATTTGCAATTTGAGATACAGAAAGTAGATTTGTTTTTAATCCAGGAACTAGCTTCACATTTTTGAACACACCATTATCAACTTTAACACTTCCAGTTCTTTTAACTTCTAAAACACTATTATTTCCTAAATATATTTTCTCTACACTACTTTCATTAAATGATTCAAATTGTTCCTTTTTATGCGACATGTGTTGTGTACCACCATAATCAATAACCCAATCGTCCTTAAAAGAATTATTTTCTTTAAGTGCAACACAAAAAACATTTCTTTTAGAATCAACAACTTTTGTATCCTTATTTGTCTTCTTCTTTGTATCTCTATTTCTTTTAAAACGTTGGAAATTTTTATTTTCATTCTTCCAATCCCTTTCTTTAGGTTGATTATCTTGTGACTTTTTGTAATGTTGTTTTTCCTTTATTATGAATGCTTGAGATTCATCACTAAATGATTCTCTTTCTTTAATTTGACGTTTTTCTTCTTGCACTAACTTAGCACATAAACTCTTCAGATTTAATACTTTTTAATTTATCTGCAGTATCTAGTCCACTTATGAATGATTGATAAGATCCCAGAAGACTTTGCAATATTATTTGCACAAAATCTTTATTTTCTATGTTCATTCCAAGAGAAGCAAGCTCATTTTTCTTTTCCTCTAATTTACTTAGATGGGGAACTGACTCCTGTGAACTTGATAATTTCATATTATAAAGCTCTGTAGTGAGAGATGGGATTCATACATCACCTCAATTTTGATATGTATTTTTCAAAATATCCCATACTGCGACTCCACTTCTTTCATTGTGAACTTCTGGAAGTACTTCATCTAAAAGAGTAAGCTTCATCAATGTTGCTACTTGTTTATCCCTTTTATCCCAATCTTCTTGCTCTTTTTCAGCACTTGTTGGTATTTGTTCACTATCAATAACAATTTCATAGCAATTTTGAAGCATTAGAAAAATCTTCAAACGAGAAACCCAATCATAATAATTCTTTCCATTTAGTTTAATTATAGGTAAAGGAATACCAATCAAATCCATTATATTTAATTCCCTCTTTTTGAATGAGAATGAAACAAACTTCAAAAAACCCTAATACCCAAATGAAAATTTCTCACCAATCTTTCTGTATTGGTATCCCTTCTTTGTTAGAGTGTTGTTTACTTGCCACAAGAATGTTGGCGCTGCACACAACAGAACTACAACCTGTAGAATCACAATTTCATGCCGCAAAATATCCACATCACTGCCCAAAATTTAATATTTGCTCTGATACCATGAAGAGCTAAACAAGAAACATAGCATACTTTGCACAGAAAAAAAAAAGACATAGAATATAATTATATTTGCACACAGAAAAAACAAAGTATTTATTTATTATGCAGCAGCATACAACTATTTTCTTACACACAAACTGGACTGGAGAGTGCTATTTTTATAGATCTCTTGAGATCTCTAGAACATATGCGAGACATACGGTGAACAGGAGGTCGCTGTGGAAGTATCCAGAAGTTAGAAGTTTCGAGAGAAAGCCTGAGGTTGAAGCGCTGAAGATATCATCATATTGGTTATTAATGAATGCTACCTACTACCTCCCTGTTCCAAATAGACATTAATTCCAATAGCATTTGCACTCAGTCTCATGGGCAAGATAACTGAAAGCACTCATTTTTTCCTTAAGATCTAAATCAGAATTTAGGTTGGGAAATGATCTTTTTAGTAGATTTGTACAGAAAATGATAGGAAAGGTCCAGATACATTGTGGGTTTATCTCGTCCAGAGGCAGGAAATATATAAAACACATATATATTGAAATATATAATTAAATAATAACGATAAAAAATAATTCCAATCTGCTGGGAACAGAGAAAAAAACAAAAACACTTAAAAAATCTATTACTCTGGCTCCCATTAAATAAGACAGGATATCGAACCGAATCACACTTTTCTTTCCATGCTCCCTGCCATTTCCAACACTAGGTGTTTCCTTGCAAGCTTGGCCACTAATAGCTGCACGACCCCTGAGTAAAGATCAAACCTTTTCTTTCGTGAATAGAAAAAATCTCGGAAAGGAAAGAGCTTTTATGGCGATGCTGACCATTCTCAAGTAAATAATAATACCTAATATGTATGGAAACAAACCACATCGTCAAAAAAATATGGTACGAACATAACTCAAACTGAGCGTGAGCGCTCAATCTACATGGAGGCGACCTTGGAAACTCGGACGATTTGTATGTATGCTACCGTCCTTGGTCGCCTTTTCTGTAAGTATCAGAAACAAGTGTGTCACCTTCCCTAAAATGCTTGGGTAGTCGATTTCCTCAGGATTTTGAAACGCCAGCACATGTCCATGGCGTTTTAGCGGGCTAAGCATGTTGTTTGCCGTCACCTCTTCTCCATTAGCCTTTTCATTTTCTGTCAAATCTAGTAATGGGGCACCTCTTAGCGTCAGGAGAAGAAGATTAACTGTGGGACTACATTCTTGACTCAGGCATAGCCATCGCCCGTCCCTCCCTTCTTGCTTTTTGTTGCTGCAATGTAGGGCAAACAAGCCTCGTCGCTTTATTTTTAGGTTAGGTGGGTAGCCGTAACAAGTTTAATTTGGCATGGGATCTTATAAATTGTTATTTAATCTATTCACCATCCCTCAAAACAAATCCCAGATTAAGATTTCAGGTATGTCGAAAGGGGGTTCTGTGAATTTTTGGGATGGCTAGGACATCTTAATTCATAAGTTCTAATCTTAGCATACCCCTCCCTAGTGAATATAAATTAATTTCTTGGACCTACAACAAAACTCACTAGGTGACGTGTCCACAAAGCACAAGATTGTTCTTTAGGTTGTTAAACCCTAATGATAATATGATTCAAATCCAAGGAAAATGATAGTTTATTTTTTCCGTTTTAAATTATTTATTATAGTGAGAACCTTTAGGACGAAAATAAGGAAAGTATTAATCGTATTTCAAGAAAACCCTATTACGTTGTGATATATATATATATATATATATATATACAGAGAGGCAACACTATTTAAAAATAATTGGCTTTTAAGTCTAAAGAATTTAATTCATCTTATTTATTTAATTTTTTTAAGGTTTTGTGTTAATTTGATTATTGTGGAAAAGAGTAAAATTTAGCATTATCTTATAGTTTTAAATTAGTCAAACATTTAATAGATTTAGAATTATTAATATTCATTTTTTAAAATGGAGGGTTGATCATCAAAGTGGTTGAATGTTTAATAAAATAAAATTGAGATGTGTTTGTAAACCTTGCACTTAGGTCTTGTAATAAGAATTTAATCTCCAATGTTTCACACAGAAAACTCTTGAGGGCTTAACTTAAGAAAAATTTCCCTTGGACCTTAATTTGTTAGAATAAAAATCAATACATTTTGTTAAATTAGACCAATAAAGTGATAATAGAAAGGATTTGGATTTATGACATTCTAAGAATCAAACCCAACCTTTAAAATGTTTCATTGAAATGAAATGATATCAAATGACTTATTTAACAATAAGCACTAGGATGCATACTAGATACTTTGGAAAATTTAAAACTCTTGAAAATTTTATTTAATCATAAGTGATATCTAAAGGAAGACATTGAGTAAGAATTAAAATGAATTTTTAATCACCATCCTATCACTTTATCTTAAATTAATCTAAATGTAGACTTATTTTTTCCTTTCATTAAACTTTTATCATTCACCGCTAGCTAATAATTCTTCATTAATCCTTGATGAATAATAATAATAAAAAAAGTCTATATCCAAATGTTTAATTCAAGATAATGATACTTTTATAAGAAACAACTGTTGATAATTCTACTTGGTTTTTTTTTTTAGTTATATCTCATCTCTCTAAGCCTTTAGCTAATTGAAATCTCTACACTAATTCTTCACAAAATTAATTTAATGTTCACTAAATTGTTACTAAACCCTTGCGTTAATTGGCTCACACTATTGCTGTAGAAATAACCCAATCAAAAACCTTAAAAACAATCTTTATAAATACTTAAATTTGAAAAAATTGGTAAAAATAATTTTAATATAAAACCAAAACAGTGAACTAGGAAGAAAGAAAAGCACTACTCATAAAGTAAAAAATTAAACAAAATCGGTTCTCCCAAATTAAGCAAGAAAATATGATTACTTTACCTTCTGGCTGGATGCGAGGAGACCAATGTAAAGGTGACTTGGAACAACAAAATTTGTTTCTTATCTGTGATGTAGCTTTTCAAAAATAGTACTTGAAGCGTGGCAGATTCTCCAGTCTTCACCTTTCTTCACGCCCCACGCACACCACTTCTTCATTATTCCTTGCTCGCTAAGAATATCATATTGCCAGTAAAGCCGTCTATAATTTTGGTGGGTAATTATAGTGGTAATTATCCATTCTCCTTGTTTCAGGTTAAATTTCCAGGTAGAATCATTAAGGGATTCGTTGATGGTGTGAAGTGGAGCAGAGCTACTTACAACAACCAGACCGCATATGATGATGATTGCACTCGGTGAACGCCAAATGTCTGAATGGCAAAGATAAGCCTCGGAAAGTAAATAAGGGTTCAAATTTGATTTCGCACCGGACGCTGCTCTTCCAACCACTTGAATAGCTGACGGCACGTTCTGAAATGAATAAAGATAAAACTTAATTTATATAAAGAGATTTATTTTCATTTACAGATCCACTTTAAAGATCTACACAGTATTAGTGAGAAGAAAACTGATGCTTCATTGTGAACTCAAAAGCCTTACTGTCAAAAAGTGAAATATGATTGCATGTTAAAAGGAGGGTTGAAATCAATACCTTCAACATGGGAATGCAATCCTGTATTATTGTATGGCTGCAGTATAGAAACTGGATTGTTTCCAATGCCTGTAATTCTTCAATACCTGGTATGCCCTCCAGCTTCTCACAAGAGTCAATAGTAATGCTCTTCAAAGAGCTCAGCCTGGCAAGAACTGGCAACTGCCCAACCTTTGGACATTCCCTAATGACAACTCGTTGCAATTCTCTGCACCCATGAACTGCGAGTTTGATGAGTGTAGTTGGCAGTGTTATTTTGTGCAGCTTCTCACAAGAGTTAATTGCAATCATCTTTAAGCGGCTCAGTTTAGCAAAACTTGGCAACTCCTCAAGCTGAGGACACTCACAAATGGACAAGTCTTCAAGCTCTGTGAGATTGCTGATTACTGCCAACATTTGCGATCCTCTGTACCTGCGCACACTGAGTTTGATGAGTGTCGTTGGGAGTATTATGTTGTGCAGCTTCTCACAAGAATCAATTACAATCGTCTTCAGGCAGCTCAGTCCGGCGAGAATTGGCAACTCCTCAAGCTCAGGACACTCACTAATTCCCAAGTCTTTAAGCTTTGTAAGATTGCCGATTCCTGCCACCATTTGCAATCCTCTGCATAACTGTACTTTGAGTTCGATGAGTGTCGTTGGCACTGTTATACTGTGCAGCTTATCACAAGAGTCAATTGTAATTCTCTCTAAGAAGCTTAATCCCGGACAATCAAGTATGGACAACTCCTCAAGCTCCTGACAACCACTAATCGAAATCCACTCTACATCAAAGTTACCAGACACTCTCTTCAGATTTTGGCATTTGTTCAACAGAAAAGACTTGAGCTTGCCGCAACCATCAAATGCTATTGTCTGCAGAGAGGCCATATCTTCAAGACTCAACTCAAGCTCGAGCTGTCCACACTGAGAAATAATCAGTTCTACCAGATTCGAGAGATGGGATATTTCTGACACACTTTTCAGTTGTTTACAAGAATCCAGCTGGAGATTCTTCAGTGTTCTTGGCAAAGTTACTTTCTGCAGTTTCATGCACCTCAATATCCGAATCTCGTCCAGGCAAGTTAAACTTGCAAAACAAGGCAGCTCTTCAAGCTCCAGACAATCAGATATCCACAACTGTGTAAGATGGCCCAGATCAAAGTTACCCCTAACTACTTTCAAAATCGCACAATCACTCAGGTGAAGATAATTGAACTTCCCGCATCCATCAATTGTAATCCTTTCCAGGCAACTTAGACCACAAATATCTGGTATCTCCTCAATCTCTGGACACTCACTAATATGCAGCTCTGTAAGCTTTGTAAGATCGCCCATTCCTGCCACTGACTGCAAATTTTTGCACCGCTGCACTGTGATTTTAATGAGTGTCGTTGGCGGTGCTATGCGATGCAGATTCTGACAAGAGTCAATGATCAAGTAGCTGAGTCCGGCAAGATCTGGTAACCCCTCAAGCTCCGCAGAGTCACTAATATACAGATATGTAAACTTTGGAAGACTGCCTATTGCTGTGATCATTTGCAATTCTACGCACCGCCGTACTGTGAGTTGAATGAGTGTCTTTGGAAGTATTATGCTGTGCAGCTTATCACAAGAGTCAATGTTAATCATCTCCAAGTTGGAAGGTTCTGCAAGATTTGGCAACTCCTCGAGCGTGGGACAACCGCGTATGGATAAGCATTCCACATCAATGCCCGATAATCTCTTCAGATTTTGACATTTGTTCAAAAGGAAAGACTTGTGCTTCCCGCAACCATCCAATGTTATAGTCTGGAGAGAGTCCATATCCTCAAGGCATGACTCAAGCTCAAGCTGCCCACAGTCAGAAATTATCAGGTCTACCAGATTCTTGTGCCGGGATATTTTTGACACACTTTTCAGTTCTTTGCACGAATCCAATTGGAGATTCTTCAATGATATTGGAAATGTTATTTTCTGCAGCTTCCTACATCTGAATATGTGAATCCCCTCCAGACAAATTAGACGTGCAAAACAAGGCAGTTCTTCAAGCTCCGGACAATCTGATATCCACAACTGTGCCAGATGGCCCAGATCAAAGCTACGCGAGACTCCTTTAGAAATCGTACAATCATTCACCTGAATGCTAGTAAACTTCTCGCATCCATCAACTCTAATCCTTTCAAGACTACCTAGACCGGAAACAACAGTCAACTGCTCAAGCTCAGGACACTTACTAATGTATAGCTCTGTAAGCTTTGAAAGGTCGCCCATTGCTGCCATCGTTTGCAATTTTCTACACTGTTTCACTGTGAGTTTCATGAGTGTCGTTGGCAATTTTATTTTGTGCAACCTCTCACAAGAGTAAACGATAATCCTCTCCAAGCAGCTCTGTCCGGCAAGAATTGGCAGCTCCTCAATCTCGGGGCACTCACTAATATACAGCTCTGTCAGCTTTGAAAGATCGTCCATTTTTGACAAACGTTTCAGCTCTTTGCAGGAATCCAAGTGGAGATTCTTCAATGTTATTGGCAAAGTTATTTTCTGCAGCTTCCTACACCTGATTATTCGAATCCTCTCCAGGCAGGTTAGACGTGAAAAACAAGCAAGCTCTTCAAGCGCCGGACAATCCGTTATCCACAATTGTGCAGGATGGCCTAGATCGAAGCTACTGGACACTCCTTCCGAAATCCGACAATCAGCCAACTTTAGTTGATTAAGCTTCTCGCATCCATCAATTGTAATACTTTCCAGACTGCTTAGACCAAAAAGAATAGGCAACTCCTCAAGATCAGGACACTTGCTAATGTGTAACTCTGTAAGCTTTGAAAGACTGCCCATTGCTGCCACCGTTTGCAATTTTCTACACCATTGCAGTGTGAGTTTCCTGAGTGTCGTTGGCAATGTTATGTTGTGCAATTTCTCACAAGAGTAAACCATAATCCTCTGCAACCAGTTCTGTCCGGCAAGAATCGGCAACTCCTCAATCTCCGGGCACTCACTAATATACAGCTCTGTCAACTTTGAAAGATCGCCCATCTTTGACACATTTTTCAGTTCTTTGCAGGAATCCAAATGGAGATTCTTCAATGTTATTGGCAATGTTATTTTCTGCAGCTTCGTACATCTAACAATGCGAATCCTCTCTAGGCAAGGTAGACGTGCAAAACACGGAAGCTCTTCAAGAGCCGGACAATCCGATATCCACAACTGTACTAGATGCCCCATATCAAAGCTACATGACACTCCTTCCGATATCCCACAATCAGCCAGCTTTAGGCAATTAAGCTTTCTACATCCATCAATTGTAATACTTTCCAGACTATTTAGACCAAAAAGAACAGGCAACTCCTCAAGATCAGGACACTTACTAATGTCTACCTCTGTAAGCTTTGAAAGATTGCCAATTCCTGCCACCGTTTGCAATTTTCTGCACCAGTGCACAGTGACTTTCAAGAGTGACGCTGGTAATATTATTTTATGCAACTTCTCGGAAGAGTTAACGATAACCCTCTCCAAGAAACTGAATTCGGCTAAAAATAGCAATTGAATCTCCGGACACTCACTAATGCAAAGCTCTGTCAGCTTTGAAAGATCATCCATTCCTGCAATCGTTTGCAAATGTCTGCAACGTTGCACAATAAGATTGGTGAGCTTTGCTGGCAGTGTTATGTCTTGCAGCTTATCACATGATTCAATATTTATCTTTTCCAAGCACCTCGGTCCCGGACAATCACGTATGGACAATTCCTGAAGCTCGTGACAACCACAAATCGAAATCCATTCCACATCAAAGTTACCCGACACTCTCTTCAGGTTTGGACAATTGTTCAACAAAAAAGACTTGAGCTTTCCACAACCATCAAATTTAATGTTCTGGAGAGAGTCGATAACCTCAAGACGCAACTGAAGCTCGAGCTGCCCACAGTGAGAAATAATCAGTTCTACCAGATTCGTGAGACGGGACATTTCAGACACACTTTTCAGTTCTTTACAAGAATCCAACTGAAGATTCTTCAATGTTCTTGGCAAAGTTACTTTCTGCAGCTTTGCGCACCTCAATATCCGAATCTCCTCCAGGCAATTTAAACTTGCAAAAGAAGGCAGCTCTTCAAGCTCCGGGCAATCCGATATCCACAATTGTGCTAGATGGCCCAAATCAAAGCTACCCGTAACTACTTTCAAAATCGCACAATCCATCACGTGAAGATGATTGAACTTCCTGCATCCATCAATTGTAATCCTTTCCAAGCAACTTAGACCACAAATAACTGGCATCTCCTCAATCTCTGGACACTCAATAATCTGCAGTTCTGTAAGCCTTGTAAGATGGCGTATTCCTGCTTTAATTTGTAGTTTCATGCACCGCTGCACTGTGAGTTCCATGAGTGTAGTTGGCAGTGTTATGTTGTATACATTCCAACATTCCACAATGGTAATCCTCTTCAGGGGGTTCAAGCTAGAAAGGTTCAATTCAAGCACAAGCTGGGGACAGTTTTTTATATTTAGCTCTGCAAGTTCTGTAAGCCCAGAAATTCCTTCCATTGTTTTGATCTCAGTGCAAAAATTCAACTCAAGACGCTTCAGAGTCGTTGGTAAAGTCATGTTTTGCAGGCTCCGGCACTGGAGAATGTGAATTTCCTCAAGGTAAATTAGACGCCGAAAAGATGGCAGCTCTTGAAGCATAGGGCAATCCGATATGTATAATTCATCAATATCAAAGTTACCGGATACTCTCTTCAAAATTCCACAATCAGTCAACTTGAGCTTATCGAGCTTCCTGCATCCCTCAATTATAATCTCCTCCAGGCAACTTGAACTACAAATATCTGGCAAATTCTTAAGCTCTGGACAGCCACAAATGTTCACCACTCGAATCATTTCGAATGATATTTCTGATACTGTTTCTAGACTTTTACAACCGATCAGCTCAAAACATTTCAACTGGACAAACCTATCAACTGTTATCCTCTTGAGACAGTTCAAATCCACTAGGCACAGGTCCAACTGTAGCATCCAACACCAAGATATGCTAACTTCTACAAGCTTTAGAAGACAAGATAGTCCTGTCAAACTTTTCAAATGATCACAGTCCTTAACTATAATATTTTCAAGGCAACTCAGATATTCAAGACATAACTCATGAAGCTTTGGACATCTACTAACATTCAATTCTACGAGCATCTTAAAACTAGATATTCCTGGCACACTATTCATATTACAATCTGTGATTTTTATCTTTTTCAGGCAACTAAGATGGCCAAGATTTGGCTCCTCAAGCATAGGGCATGCACTAATGCTCAATTCTTCGAGCTCTCTAAGATCAGTTGTCACTGACAAGAATTTGAGATATCCACACTTGCTAATATTAAGACAATTCAATGTTTCGACTCTTTTCAATTGCAGTTCACTAAGATTTCTTATGGAAGAAAGTTCCAAGGACTGAAGGCTCGGACAATAATTTCCGTTGAGTACAATTCTTTTTACGTTTTCTTGTTCTTTAATTACTAGATCTTCAATCACACTGAATGGGGCCTTAACAGTAGCAGACTTTGGGCTATCATTCAATGGGGCCTTAAAAGTTGAAGACTTTCTGGCATAATTCGTAGGGAGGGATCCTGAAAGTCTTCTACATGTGTTCACCATCAATGACTTCATTTTCGCCATGTGTTGACCCTCATTGACTTCCTTTTCCACATTAGTTAATATTCCTAAGAAATCTGGATACTCCTCTAAAAATGTTCCGGAAATCTGCAGCTCTTTCATTTCGGAGGGAGCCTGAAACTCGAAACAAAATTATGTAAAACTTTCAATATTAGAAATAATTGGGAATCTACAATAACATAATGCAGCAGACTTCAATTTTATTACAAAACAATAGAATACCTCTGTATCTTGCTGCCACAATCTTTTGAAATATCCATTGCTGATTCTTAAACACTGCACATATTGAAGCGGAATCCATGAAGGAATTGTTGGCTGGACACTGAAACTCACGTGATGCGGATGCCTTAGATGATTTAAATTAGAGGAATATGATCCAGAATATATATACGGGTACCAAAGATGAAGCCATAACAAACATGATGACATTTCTGCACTATCATCCGATTCCCGCACAAAAAATTTAACTTCAAAATTCAGGGAGTTGTCAAAAACAGAGTGGAAACACCTTCCTTTGGTTTGACTAAGCATGTTTTCAAATCCCTTTGATTCCTGCATTCACAGAAGGGGCTAAGATTATGTTTTAATAAGTGAAGATGTTTTAGGTTCGCATGGTTTCGGTCCTGTTGTGGTGGCTGTATCTAACATAATAAGTTATGCTTTTTTAAAGCTGTAGTCTGCAATACCCAAAGATATTATATATTTATTTTAATAACTTAAAAAAAATAAAGAATGAAACACTTGGTATAACAAGTGTATAATTTTAATAATTTAATTTTAATTTTGTAACTTCATTTTAAAAAAATTTCAATCAGTATTTTCAATTGCTATCAAAGCAGTTTGTAGAAATTTTATTGCATATATAATAAGTACATAAATTTTATTGTATATATGATAAGTAGAGAGACTACCAATTATCTTCAAATTATCATCAAAATGGTTAATTTAGCAACTTACCATTCTAGCTTCCACTATTTATAGGGAAAAATTATAAATATTGTAACATCAAAACGAAGATCCTAGTATTGTTCCAAAATCTATAAGAATTAGTGGAAGTAAGATACTGTAAATCTACATATAAAAATACTATAAATGCTTTGATATAAAATCAATCAATTTAGTCGAAAGATAACAAAAAGGAAGACAATGAAGCCCTATTCACTATTAGATATACATTAAATTTTATATTTTATTTTCATATTCTTGACATAAAAAAATCAATTTATGCATGGAAGGCTTCACGAGTTGCATTCCAAGGATCTAACAAAGCTATATTGGTAGTACTTCAAACCTTTAAAAAGGATTTTGAAATTTTATGCATGAAAGAAGTTGATTCTATTCAATATATTTTATAAGGACACAAGATATTGTGAATCAACTTAGAACTCAAGAAGAAGCTATAATTGAGTAGAAAATTATTAAATTTTTTGGATATCTCTTTTTCAAAAATTTGATTTAATGGTCATAGCCAGTGAAAAGATAGCCACATTCAAAGTGGCAAAGTTGGAAGGTTCTTTAGAATTTTATGAGGAACATATGCAACATTTCATGAAGAGCCCAATAGAATCTTTCTAGTCTACTATAAAAAATGAAAAAAAATATACTACTCCTCTCTCTTAATTAAATAAATACTAAGAGGACCCTTCTAGTGGTAGAAGAAATGAGAGAAGAGGGAGACATTATGTGGATCGCAAAATCATCTACTGTAGATGTTTTGAAGGTTATGGACACAATGAGTCTATTGTAGAAAAAAAATATGAATTGAATAATTCAATCCAATTATATTTAAGGTTTTGGAAGATGTAAAATAATCCATATTCTTCACATATAACTTCACAAAAGAACAACATAAAGATGTGTTGTTCTTGGATAGCTACTACTCAAATTAGATGGAAAATAATTTTTTTTTTATCAAATTAAATGAAATTATAAGAATTCAAGTAAAATGTAGTGATGATAAAGAGGACAATGTAATGGAAAAAGGTACTCTCATTCTAAAAACTGAGCAATTAGAAACTACTTATATTCAAGATAACTTGTAAGTGCCAAAGTTATAACATGAGCTTGTATGCATTAGTTAGTTTATGGTTATGGCACCAATATCATGGACATCTAAACTTTGAAGTGTATATTTTTCTTCACGAGAAGAATATGGTTAGAAGGCTTCTAGTAGTTCAAACAAAAGAATGATTATGTTCAACATGTGCACTTGTTAAGAAACACTAGAATAGTTTTATAGTAAATAAAATATGGAGTGCAAAAGCTCAAGATGAGCTTTTGCATACTAATGTATTTGTAGTGATATGTAGGAGCAACCATTGGGTAAAATATATTTTTGACTTTTACTAATAATTTTTCTTGACACACATCAATTTATTTTTTTTTAAGAAGAAATTAGAAGTTTTTCAATGTATCTAGAATTTGAAGGCCATAAATGAAAATAAAAGTGGGTATTATATTAAAATACCATAAATAGATAAAGGGTGATAATCTACTTCAAAAGGTTTATCTAATGTTTGTAACAATTATGTCATCAAGAGATGACTTGTTATAGGTTATACTCCTAGAAAAAATAGTACTATAGAAATAAATAAATGTACCTTAATGGAAATGGTGCAAACTATGTTGTAGGAAAAATAATCCCAAATTTTTATTACCTATAGAAGCAGTGTCAACAATAATCTATATCTTGAATCAAAGCCCCATAAAATTAGTTTCAAACATCACTTCAATGGAAGATTAAAGTTCCCATAAGAATTTTTTAGCTCATTTCCATGTATCAGGTTGCCCAACATATGTACATATTCTAATTTCAAAGTGGAAGAGATTGGATGCAAAATTCCAACTTTGTATCTTTATGAAATATTTTGATACAACTAAACGGTATATATTTTATAATCCTAACACAAAGGAATGAATTGAAGTTTAGGTGTAGTTTTCTATGAATGCATAATATGGTAGTGGCAAGAAGGTGTTTGATCAAAGTACTTGTAATAATGAGTACAAAAGATGGCATTGATCCTCCTCTCAGAAAAATCTCATGTAAATTCAAGCTTCAATAGTAGCTCGAGTTTGAGTTCTCCAAGCTAAAGTTCACCAAGTTCTCCTAATAGATCAAATTCACATGATAATTTAAGTCCAATATACAGTTCAAGTTATTAAAAAAAAGTATGAAGTTTGAATAAAATTTATCAAAAGAGTGCTATATATAAACCAAATTAATTTTGTTTTTCTTAGTAAAATTCAAATTGAACACTATGTATTAGGAAGTAACAATGAAAAAATATTTTTGATGCTTTGAAAGTATGGATTGATGTTTTGAGTGATGAGTTAGAAATAATTAATCAAAATAATATATAAGAATTAGTATAGCTTCTAAGATATAAACAAGTTATTAGTGTCAAATGGATTTATAAAGTGATATATTAGGTTGATGGTTTTGTGAAAAAACAAAAGGAAAGATTAGTTGCCTAGTAATTCGCATAAACACCTATTGTAGATTTTTTATAAAGTCTTCTTTTTAGTTATAAGAGTTGATATCATTAAAATTATCTTTAATATTTTTTTCTTGATATAAGTAGTGTGTATATCAGAGGGATGTAAAATTAGACTTCCTTAATGGTTATATAGATAATGATGAGCATGTGGAACACCAAATTGTTTATGAAAATTTGGAACAAAAATTGGTTTACAAATTGAAGAAATCTATCGGTTTAACAAGGCCCTCATATGTGGTATGCAAGAATTGATAATTATTTCTTAAAGAAGGATTTTAGTAGAATCCACTCAAAGCTAATATTGTATATCAAACATGTTGATACACATTATAGAAAAATGCTAATAGATAAATTTTTGGGAGAAATGAAAAAAAATTTATTGGATCTCATTTATTTAGGACTCATGCATTATTTTATTGATGTGGAAGTCTACCAGGGTAAAAGTACAAAGTTGTGTCACACTTTTATAAAGAAAACAACCAACAATAAACCAAATTTTGAACTTGAACCACTAAAAGGTGGCATATATGAGACTTAATAAAATTATTAATCTTCAAATAAAATTATCACAAATTTAATAAAATATACCATTTAAAAATTTAAAAACTATATATATAATGATAAATATAATTAGGATAAGAGAAAATACATTAAAATAAATATATATTTTGTGCTTCGTAAGTTGCAGCGTTTGCTACTTCATTATATTAATCAAAAAAGGATTTGCATCATTTATATTTATCCTAAGATTTATTGCCAGCTTGTAATTACATGCAACTCATAGAGTAAAACCTACCATGTTACATATCACTATGTTATTTTAGAACTTAAATAAAATCCTTATAAAAAATACTAAAGCCTTAACCACCTCCAACAGGCATGTCATTGAACTTGTAGAGCCATTCTAGATCATATAATGGTTCTAGGTTATTGAGTCTCTTTAGGTATTGGTTACCCTTTGCTTTGAGTGCCTAGTGTTACATCAATGTTTAGGTGCAGAAGTTGCCAAGAAAAGGAAGTCATTATACCACAACCCCCTCTTAGATCACTCGTGGGATGTCTTTTGGTTGCAAAAATTCCACATTGTACCCTGCAATCCATAGAACGACTTCCAAGCCTCCCATATCCTATTTTTGAATAATATGAATGCATGGATTTTACCACCTCCTTCAACTATTTGAAGTCAAGAAGTGACACAATGAAGTGAGAGGTGATGTATGTGTTCACCTTGTAGCTGTCATTGTCCTCCAATAAGTTGGCTCCCAAAATCCATTTGACAACCTTTAAAGTTCTATTGGAATGTTCTTTCTCTATCACTTTCAGCCTTTGATCCATAATTTTTCCTAAGAACAACATTTGGAGATGTTGGCATGTTAAATGTACTACTTTATCCATGCTCAACAAGCCCCCAAAATAACAACTTACTATTTTGATACTCACCATTTGTTTGGAATTGGAAGAAATAGGCCACAATTAGGTTGATTCCACACTTCATGCAGGATAGCAATTTCCTCCACATCTCATATATGTCCAACTTAAGTCCTGACACACTGTCATAAATAAATTTGGTTGCCTTCTCTTTACAACTCCATACCCTTGTAATCACTCACCATCTGACATATAATTTGTCCCTACCTTCCATTTATCATTATACTGGATGTTGCTTGTGCTTGTGTTAGCCTGACTGCCATTTATTCTCTTTGCTTATTCATGACAATAGATATTGTTTCCACTCATGTGAGGTGCATTGATTGCTTCATTTTCCAAATTTTCTACCTTTTTGTTACCTTCCCTAAAGATATGGGAAATATATGGGCGTGTACACCAAGATGTGGGGCCAAAAGTGGCCACTCCACTTTTTGGTCCCATAAAAGAGAAAACACAAGAATGATATAATGAATGTTCTCACAGAATGGGATTGCATTTACATAACACATGAGAGTGTTGTAAAGCTCTTGTTTTATTGTTTTATTTTTAAAATTTATCTTTCTCTTTCTCTTTCAGTGAAACTATATACATGAAATAAAAATTTATATATGGACATTTACTTTCATGTATATAGTTTCATGGTTTTTGGGAATGATTTCAATTTTTAGGAAGTATAATGCAAATTCCATGTTTTGGAAAATCTTATAATTTTTAGATAGTAAAAACTATGTAATCTATAGGTCAAGTTTTAGTATTTAGGAACTCAAATTTCAGTAATTAGTAAGCTCTAGATCATCTTTCTCTCTTTCTATCTTACTCTTTATATATCC
>VDFB02153694.1:0-13448 GCA_007258455.2 Sequoia sempervirens
TGAGATAGGAGTACCTTTAGGGATAGGTCTTGAGTGCATTGTAATTGTAACTCATGTTGAGTTTACAAAGTTAATCAAATCCTATTTATCGAGTCAAGCAAGTTGAAGAGAGTTGGTATCATTTTTTATTGCAGGTGTGAAAATTTTTTGGTGAAGGAAAAAGAGGCATTCTCAAGCAAGAATTGGAGCTATTGTAATCTACTTTAGAGATTGAGTAATAGAATAATTCTTGGTGGATTTTTTTCTTGAAAGGGTTTCTCCACGATACATGCTTGTGTAATCTTTCTAATATCCTATCTACTTCTTCTATCAACTTCTGTCTACATTCTACAAACAGTAAAATAGATTAATCAGATAATCACCGACAAATAATATGTAACAAAGGAAAAGCTTATTTAGATCAAAAATATTAAGGTTTTACAAAGTATTAAGCTAAGAAAATACCTCAATTTTCAACATTTGGTATCAGAGCTGAGGTTGGGTAGAGTATTGGGATGCCTTTCTTTTAGAAGATTGGAGGTTTTTTTGTTGTAGTGGGAGTTTTTACTATTTTTTTTTATTGTTGATTTTGGAAAATAAGTTTTTTACAAGAGGTATATATTCTTGCTTTAGAGGATGTTTATCATGTGTCATTGAGAGCTTGGATTCACAAGTTTGGTGTGAGATTATGAAATAAATGTGGTTTTGATTATGTGCATCATGATGCCATGGGATTGCTCAGTATCGCGGTTTAGTGGGAGCATTTGGAAATGAAGTGGATTCTTGGTTGTAGGATGGTTTTGTTATTATGTCATGGTATACTCTTGATTAGTAGTTTAGAGTTGTGGCATAGTACATCTTATGATAATTTTGATCATGAGGAAATGTCTGAAATTCCATATGCTTTTGACAGTGATGGTTTGATGTTTAGCTCGTTGCCATGTATAGCTTGGTATCACAGTTTAGTGGGAGCTTTGGTAGGATATAGTTATCTTCATGAAGAGGATGGTAAGTCACGATTCCATGTGTGACTCGGTACCATGATTCAGTGGGAGTTGTTGGCAGTGACTTGGATGCATCATTGCTAAGGTTATCCTCATGTGATTGATGATATGGTTTTTTCTTGGTTTAGAGTGGTTACTATTATGTCATGGTTTACTCTTGATATGCATTTAGAGTTTGTCATATTACATGTTCTCTTGAGACCAAGATGTATGTTATATGGTACATGTAATCTCTTAAGAGGAGATTGTTAGATCATGTATGTCATGTTTATGTTCAAGATTGGAGCTTTGGCATTGATCTTGTGTAGTTATCTTAAGTATTGGGTATATTAATCATTTGCTTGATTACTTCATGAAAGTGTTGTGTTGCATTTGGATTTTGGCATGGATTGGTTGGTTATAGGTCCTCATGCATACTTGGAGAAATAGGTGAGGCTTTAGTTCTCTTATGGTTAGAGACATGTGTTGGAATGGATAGAAGCAAGAAAAGATTTCTTCAATAGAAAAGACCAAGGAGCCTACACCTTGGTTGAACATGAGTTCAACACACTCGGTGGTTACACATACCTTCAAAGAGGAAGTTTGGTTATAGAGACTTGGGAAAGGTATTGGTTTTAATTGCAAGTAAGTTAAACTTGAATGTGATAGTTAGAGTGCTATGTGTTTAGCCAAACATCCTATGTATCATGCTCATACTAAGCATGTTGATATTCAGTATCACTTTGTGCGAGAAATGGTTGAAAGTGGGAAGGTATTACTTGAGAAAGGTGAAACTTTAATTAATGTTGCACATTATCTTATGAAACTAGTTCCTACAGATAAGTTCTATTGGTTTTAATCATTTTCTTGGAGCTTCATGATTATGCAGGTTGCATTTGAAGTTAGCATGGATTGATTAGTTGGTACAGGAAGACCATTGGGCTTGAGTCCTGTACTTGATTTAAAATTATTATTCCTTGTTTAGAATAATTGCAATGCATAATGTCAAGTGGGAGAATGTTAGGAAAAAGGTGTGTTGTACACCTTGCATAATATATTTAATGTAATTATTCCTGGGGCCACTTAATGTTGCATGTAACATTGGGACATAAGTTAATTTGTAAAAATGTAATTATTTAATATTGGGGAAAATAATAAATAAAGTACCCAATATTAAATAAGGGGACATGGTTTGTAATCTCATGGCTTTAGTCACATAGTTTTGTGTAATACCACTTAGTGGTTTTGTGGGAGCTTGATTCTATAAAAGAAACCACAAAGGTAGTTATCGTAAGATGCAACTTTGCATGATTAGCTCTAGTTAGCATTTGTGAGGGTTTGAAGCATGGCACAGGACGTGTGGTTGCATGCTTGTTCACATGGATTACTTGGAGAGATTTTGTTGCTTCAATGGGGTTCATGGAGACTCAAAAGATGTATTGTAATCTTTATTGCTGAATAATACATGAGAGATGGATGCTTTTGGAGGTTGGGATATTTTTCCCTCTTGAGGGTTTTCCCAGGGTATATCTTGTGTCATATTTTCATGGGTATGTTGTCTATTCTCTTGCATGTAGATTCTGAATACTTAGATGCATAGATTTCTTTATGGGTTATGTGTAAATTGTCTTTAATTGGCTGCAAATTTCCAACAGTATCTATTGCCTACACTAAGTGTAGAAGAATATTTTGTGCCTCTCATCAATACCAATTCAAAGATACTTATATTTCCAAAACTCAAATAAGATCAAAAGAATGTATGAAGTGAATTTTTAAGCATTAAAATTAGGTTCAATGCATATTATTATCTTCTCTATAGTCAAAGTATCTGCATATGCAAGCTTTGGGGTAGAAACTAGATCGTATCACCATAATATTCAAAGGTCCATTATATGACCTCAAAATGATAGCTAAGAAGTTGTCACATGTGGTTGAAAAGAAAATCATGCCAAAGAAACTTATACTTTTGCATAACTGTTAAATCTTCCAACAGATTTAATATTTTAACCTGTATCTCAGGCATGAAACTTCTCAAGCATTATTCTCAATATTGCATCTAAGTCTAAAATGCTTGAGAAGTAGCAACATGAAAACAATTATAAACTTCAAACTTCAATATGGTCATCTACACTATAGTTAGAAATTATGAATGGTTCCAACATTAAACAAGGGAAACTAATCAGAGTATGAAACTATTTGTGTTTATTGATCTCTTAAGCATTTCCTTGCCACAATATTTTAATACCCAAAAGAAGTAATGGAATCTTAAAAAGCTAATTGATTCAATAATACAAGACAATTGTTGAAACAATTGCAAAAATCTCATAAATGATGTATGACAATCGTAATCCTAAGGTACTCAACTTTGATATTTGCTACCCTCTAAAGAAAACTTTGCTTAAATTTTATTTCAACTAAAGAAATTCAAATCATTCAGACAACATAAAAGTAGAGAAATTTAAAATGTTTTATATTATCATGCTCCTCCAAAATGGAGAAGAAACAAAGTTTCCACTTGATGTAATGTTTAACTTTTGTAACTTCACTTATTAAAAGGGATCCAACCATAACTAAACTCTCATTATATTTAACTATAGTATGTAGAGAAAGTTGTAGAGAAAATGAAAAAGGGAAAGTAACCTTGGCATAATCTGAGTATTCATCCATTCAATCCCATTCCTTAGAGCAAAAGCAACTTCATTGTTTCTCTGAAGATAAAAAGGTTTTTTCAATGAAGTTTGAAAACTACCTTCCTCACATCGTCTATGTCCTAAACTTAGATTTTGAAAACAATAAAGGAAAAATCTCCATTGTAGAAAGAACATATATGTGTTTGAAATGGGTCACACTTGAATGTAACCTGTAATTGTTTATCTAATCCTTGGCAATTCTTTGCCTGTTGATGTGAGGGAAATTTGAACTTGATACATTCACATGTACCCCCCCTCCACAATCCCTTGGACACCAGAAGATAATTTTAATGAGGAATAAGTTTTATTTAAGACTATCTAGAACTTGTATGATCCATATCATCTTGCATCTATGCTAAACAAAACAACATTCTGTAGCCTCATCTCATTTTGGAATGCCCACAGATTGGGACAAGAACAAAAATGACCATTTCTAGTTGTCCTTTTCTTAACCCTGTCTATCCTCAACTATAAGCTTTAATATTTTTCATAGCTCTGTCACTTTTGTCTAATTTTTAAGTGCTCTTTGAGGACTGTGTATAATTGTCATGACCATCATTGATCTTGTTTGAGCATGATGTTAGTCATTGTCATACTTTGAAATCTACCTACTCAACTTTCCAAATAATAGAATCCAACCATTAGAAGTAACTTTCCATATGATTGATATGTTCAAAGGACTAAAAAAATTTAAACAAACTTGTAACATGGAATAAACATTCATCATTGATTCCAAACAAATGATTGTGTAAGTGGTTATTTCCTTATCAGAACAAGAGAATCAAAAATAAGAGCATGAGATTCCCGCTTTGCTAGAAGCATATTATCCCTTACAAACCCATTTGAATAATGGTTATTATCTTGCTTGCTAGGCACTATAGTTGTGCATATTTTTGTCTCTACTAAACCTTTGTCATTGACACCACCATTTTAAGTCTTGAAGCTACAGTCTTAGTTGTCTCTAAGATACAATGTATAAGGATTTCTAAATAATTCTCAAGAATGGTTATGTTCAATAATTCTAGTAAATCACATTATTTTTATCCTAGGTTTACTTCATTACTATTTTGGATTGAAATCCCAACCTATTCAGTGCAGTCAAGATTCAAGCAATTCAAGAATTAGTATCTCTTTTCTTCTTATTCATGAAGAATATAGATGTAGGGTTGAAAAGAAACCAAGTTCAAGATTCTCTAGATTATAGCGGTCAAACTTCCACTAAGTATGTTGGGAGTGAAACTTTCAAAATTAAGAATCTTAGTTTCCAAAATTTTACGAGTATGTTCTTAGAATTTTTTTATGTGTCGTGTCCAATAGCAATGTGACAACATGGAATTTTATTTTATGAGGTTGGGCTATTAAAAAATGTAATTCAATTCCAAGATCCAACTCCTCTTTGTAATACAACTTCTAGAAATCATTTTTAACAATAGTCAATTATGAAACCCATGACCAACGTACAAGGAAATAGGTACAAGGTGTTTTAGAAGTATATCAATTCAATCAAAATGATTCTTGTTTAATGACTCCATGAGAATTGAGAACTATCTATGGTTGACAATACTATATGGTTGTCAATAGTGTTCGTATTTGTAGGTATGTTTTGCTTTTTTTGTTAATTGTCTCTATTTTGACAATAATATTTCTAACACTTCATTTTTGACTTTCCTTTTTGCTAATTCTTAATTTTATATTTATTTGTTTTTTGTAGCTATGTCTACATTATTGACTACAAATTCAATCAAGTTTATGAACGATGGAAATCTAGGCTTGGATCCTCATCTCCAAGTATTAGCTACCTCAAACTTTGGTCATGGTCCTGAGAGAAACAATTGATATAGAATAGACCTTTCTGATGGAGAGCATAAACAAAGAGCATCATTGCCAAAAAAGTACAACCACTATATAACTTCTAAGAAAATTCACAAGGGATCTATAATACAACTAAAAAAACATAGTTTTTCCATCATTTGTAGTTCAAGATTAGTATGCAGGTTCAATACTATTTCTATACCTTATAATTAACTTTCCAACTTCTACAATATATTACTAATTATATTTTCACTTACAATTACATAGGTGGATTTTCATTTCACAACTAAAGCTTGCATGTACGGATCATTCCATCATTGGTGAACATGTCTTCCTATTTCCAGATCAAGAGGAACATCTACAAAATGATGCTATAGATACATTTGATTATCTTGTATTGCCAACAACCCCAAACTCTAAAAGAATGTTGTTTGGCATAGACCCATATCAATCTAGGAAGGATGTATCTATTAGCATTAGTCCTATCAAAAGTTTGAACCCTTTTCAAACAAGGTGGACTATCAAAGGTCATGTAACTATGAAAAAATAAATCCACCGGTGCACCAATCAAAAGGGAAGTGGACCGGTTTTCAACTTTGATATTATAGATAGTGAACACAGAAAAAAACATGTCACTTGTTTCAATGAAGCTATAGATATTCATTTTGCAAACATTAATATTGGATCTATATATTCATTATCTGGTGGAACCATTAAATCTGCTAATTAGCTTGACAACAAGCTAAATAGTGGAATAGAAATCACCTTAATGGTTTAATCAAAGGTGACACTCTATGAAGATGACCTCTCTATTCCAAAACATCAATTCTCTTTCACACCTATCTAGGAAATTGTGAGTAAGAGTAATAATTTAGTTGTTGATGTTATTGGAATTGTTGTTTGCGTAGATCTAAGCTCTACAATAAGGAGGAGGGATGGTACAAAGGTTTTGAGGCAGAGCATCAAGATATTAGATATGTTTGTATCAACTATAGATGTAACTTTATGGGGAGCAACAACTCAGAAAGAATGCACAAAACTTCAACACATGTACCATTCAGAACAAACCATTGTTCTAGCTATAAAAAATGGATGTGTTTCTGACTATAATGGAAAGGTAATAAGCACATTTGTAACTACACACATATCCATAGACCCTGATATAGAAGAAGTAAAACAACTTAAAACTTGATATGCACAAAATGGGGCTAATATTGTACCTTTCTCCACAAAGCTTGATGATATGCCTCCTATTATTACAAGAATGAAAATTGCAAACATTCGAGAACAATCAGCAAAAATAATACAACCCATCCAATTCATTGCAAAGGCAACAATACTATTCATCAAATCTAACTCCTTTTGTTATCTCCATCTTGTCCTCTTAAATCATATGGAAAAAAATGTAAGAAAAGAGTTATTCAAAATGAAGTGTTGCATATTGCTGATTTGTGGTTGTCATTGATGTCAACACTATTGGCATTAATGTCTTTAAGGTTGTATATGTCGAGGATATTGAGAAAATTGTAATAAAATAAGTTGCAGACTGTCAATGATGCAGTGGAGTTCAACATGGTGGCTGGCTCATTATATTGAGGATAAGAGGTTGTGGATTAAATGGTTTGTTGACAAGTATATCTACTTTATCCACATGAAGTTATAGAGGTTCACATGAAGATTTTATCAAGTTATGAGTATATGTGTTTTGCCAGTTGTTTTGTTGCTTTAGTTGGTGTTTTTGAAAGAAGATGATGTGATTCTAGTAATTTGATTTGTTGTGGATTCTTCTATGGTGATTCATGATGCTTGTGGATGTTTCTAGATCATGCTCTATCTGTGTTGTTGATCTGCATTGATCATTGTGTTCGCGATTGGTGATTTTCTTTTGTGAGTTCATGTTTTTCATGATCATGGCTGATAGGGTGATTGTAGCGTGTTGCAGATCTTTGAGGCATAATTATTTAAGGTGTTTCGTGTTTGATACATGTTGTTTTTGGTCCTTACTATGTTTTGGATGACATTATTTGGTGTGCATTGATAATTTTTTATTGATTTGAGCCAACAACTTGTACACATTTTATATTTTGTTGGGTCGACATGTAGTTGATGTTATCCCTAGTTGCAGATATATATGATTGATTGGTTATACCATTTGAAAGTAGTGGTGTGTGAAGTATGCTGACTGTTGTGTGTGAATAATGTTCTAATATTTTGAAGGAAAAATAAAAGTGTGAAGAAGAGTTTATGTGCTTAACTAGAACTGTAATCAGGCATTAGCAGATGCTATTTTCTCAGTTCAAAATATTCTGGATGTAATCTAAATGTGACTGTAAGACAATGAGTCTTTCTTTGGGAAGTAATCCTTTTGTATGTGAGTAGTGAGCTCTAGGCAATGGTCTTGAATGCATGTGCATTCCCCATTTATAATACTTTTATACTTTTAACAGAGTATAATCTTGTGGAATAACCTCCACCATGGTTTTTCCCCTAATAGGGTTTCCACGTAAAAAATCTTAGTGTTATGTGTGTTTTTGATGTGGTGATTGTTTATGCTTTTATGTTTATATATCAGATCTGAGAACAAGTTTAATTTGTATAATTTCTATGATAGTTGATTCACCCCCCCTCTTAGTTGTCTTCCCTTGTGTTGCCAAAAATTGGTATAAGGGCAGGTTCCTCAGAAGAAGTTTAATAACTTGAGGTGATCCAGGATGACGACCTATAAGGATAGTCCAAGATTTTATGGAACTAATTATTCTCTATGGAAGACTTGAATGGAGTGTCATCTGAGATGCATTGGTGGACCTTACTGGACAATTACAGAGAATAGGTATATCATCCCACAAAATGGTCCTTCTATTGCAAGTGAGATTAAGGAATCCAAGTACAATATCAGAGCTAAGGAAGCATTGTTGAGTGCTCTGACTGATTCCAAGATGACAAATGTAATGGAGCAGAAGACTACTTATGAGATCTAGAAAAGGTTGGAAACTTTGTATGAAGGTGATACCCATGTGAAGATTGCTAAGTTGTAAAGCCTGAAAGAGAAATATGAAATTTTGAGAATGGGTGAAGATGAGAACATCACTTCTTTTATGAAGAGAGTGAATGAACTTGTGTGAAGTATTAGATGTGTTGGTGGAACATTGGAAGAATCAGATATTGTTGCGAAAGTGCTCAAATCCTTGCTTGCTGCATACAAACACAAAGCTACTACTATTGAGGAGATCCAGACTATGACAAATGTAACCAGAGACATGTTGATTGGTAAGCTTACTACTTTTGAGTTAAGTGAGTTTGGTGAATCTCTTCCTAAGATAGAATCTACATGGAAAAGATACTATCTCTAGAAAAGATAAGCAAAGATATGATCTGGGAGAAATTTATTCTAGAAAAATGTCCAAGTATGAGAAGGAAATGAGAGAGATTGAAGAAGAAGAGAGAAAACTACATGAACTTGAAGCAATTATTGTCAAGAGGGTAGCTAGAGGAGAGGTGAAAAGTATAGAGATAGAATTTCATGTAAAATGTTTTTCTTGTAATAAAAGATGGGTCATTTTTTCCTCCAAAGGTGTCGAGAGAAAGAGTTCCTAAGCCAAGACCTAACAAGCCTAGATTCCAAAGAAAGTGTTATTATGTTGCCGATGAAGGTGTGACAAATGATGAATCTGATAAAGGGAATTTAAGCGAGGATGAATGGGTGTTTATTGATATCAAGGAAAATGATCAAGTATCTATTGAATCTACTAGTTGCACAAATGTGGAGAAAGCTCTAGCTGCCCGAGTTGAAGAAAAAAATGAATGGGTAATTGATAGTGGATGCTCTCATCACATGACAGGTGATAAAAGTAAATTTGTGAGCTTGGAAAAGTATGATGGTGGTGTTGTAAGATTTAGTGATGACAAAGTTGGTGTAATCTATGGTAGAGGATCCATTTCTCTTGATGGTAAGTATAAGACTAATGATGTTCTATATGTGGAAGGTTTGAAGCATAATATCTTAAGTGTTGGATAGATGGTTGACAAAGGGGATACAATCTTCAATTCAGAATGGGAAGTGTAGAAAAATTTGGAGAGTTCTAGAAATGTGATTGCATTTGGTACAAAAAAAAGGGTAATATCTTTCGCCTAAGTTTTATTGGTAAAAGTTGTCTGATTGCTCAAGTTGATGAAAGTTGGTTGTGGCATAGGAGAATGTGTCATGTAAAATTTGATAATATTATCAAGATAAGTTCTACTCAGGTAGTGAGAGATCTTCGTGAGAGATCTTCCTAAGTTAATAAAACCTACTAATACTATATGCAAGGAATGTCAGTTAGGGAAGAAAACTAGAGTTTCATTCTAGAGAAAACAACATTGTTCAAATGAAGTGTTGGAGCTTGTGCATACTAACTTGTGTGGTCATTCTAGAGTTAGAAGTTTACAAGGAGACATGCATTTCATGTTACTTATTGATGATTATTCTAGATTGATGTGGGTTACTTTCTTAAGGGAAAAATCTGAAGCTCTAGAGAAATTCAAGATTTTTAAGGCTATGGACAATTATCTGCCCCACGGACCCCTCAACAAAATGGAGTTGTGGAATGGAAGAATAGGAAAATTCAAGAAGCTGCTAGGACCATGATATTGGAAGGAAATGTTGTGCATATCTACTGGAGAGAAGTTGTGAGTGCTGTCATTTACACTCTCAACTAGGTACATGTCAAAGGTGATACCGGTAAGACTCCTTATGAGCTATGGTATGGCCATAAGCTTACTATTAGATACTTCAAAATCTTTGGGAGTAAATGCTATATCAAAAGAGATGAAGATATTGGAAAGTTTGATGCTAGAAGTGATGAAGGAATCTTTCTTGGTTATTCTACTAAAAGTAAAGCCTATAGGTGGTACAATAAGAGATCGAGGAAAGTAATTGAAAGTGCTAATTTCAAGGTTGATGAAGACACATTTAGACCATCCAGAACCTGTCGATATGATTCAGATGATCAAAATGACAGTTCAGATAAAGGAAAGAAAGTTCAAACTCCAAATCAAGTTCAGATCATTCTAGTGAATCAGGAAAATCAAGAGGAAGGAACTAGTGAAAGTGCAAAAGTGAGATCACAAGAGCTTGAAGTTCAAGAATTTCCTAAGACACCAAGGTATGTAAGACTAAATAATTCAGAAGATCAAATTATAGGTGATAAGAACAAAGGTGTTCAAACTAGGAGAAGAAATGCAGAAGAATACTGTTTGATTTCAAAGACTGAGCCTAATAGTTTCAATGAAGCATGCAAAGATGAACATTGGGTGGAAGAAATGAAAGAACTATTGAAAATTGAGAAGAATGATACATGGATTCTTGTTCCTAGACCTAAGGAGAAAAATGTAATTGGAACTAAATAGGTCTTTCAGAACAAACTGAATGAGCAAGGTGAATTTGTTAGAAACAAAGCAAGACTTGTGTGCAAAGGATATTCTCAGATGGAAGGAATTGACTTTGAAGAAACTTTTACTCTTGTTGCTAGGATTGAAGCTATGAGACTATTTCTTGCTTATTTTCCTTACAAAAACTTCAAGGTTTATCAGATGGATGTCAAGTTAGCATTTCTAAATGGTGAACTAGAAGAAGAAGTGTATATTGAGCAACCTAATGGATTTCAATTGACTGATCAGGGAGATGGTTTTTCAGTTGAAGAAAGCTTTGTATGGACTTAAGCAAGCCCCAAGAGCATGGTATGCCAAATTGGAAAAGTATTTGTTCAAGCTTGGATTTAATAAAGGTACTGTTGATAGTAATTTGTATTTCAAGATTGATCATGATAAAGATTTGATTGTTGAAGTCTTTGTTGATGATATCATTTTTGGAGGAGATGATAGTTTGTGCATGAATTTTGCTGATGAGATGTAGAGTGAGTTTGAGATGTCTATGATTGGAGAAATGAAATTCTTTTTGGGATTGCAAATTACTTAGCTAGATAGAGGGATCTTTATATCTCAGTCCAAGTATGTGAAAGAATTTCTAAAGAAGTTTGGTATGGAAGATTCAAAGCCAGTTGGTACACATATGGTGATTGGATGTAAGTTGACATAAGATGATGATTCTCCTAAAACAAATTAGACTAGATATAGATCCATGACTGGTGGATTTCTTTATTTGACTCAAACTAGACCTAATATCATGAATGTCATATGCATTGTTGCAAGATTTCAATTTGATCCTAAGGAATCTCATGTGATAGCTATGAAGAGGATTTTCAGGTACTTGAAGGGGACAGTTGATTTTGGCCTATGGTATCCTAAAGAAGATGACCTTACTTTGAGTTCTTTTATTGATGCTGATTGGGTAGGATATGTGAATGAGAGAAAGAGTACTAGTGGTGGTGCATTTTTCTTGGGAAAGAAGCTGATTTCATGGTTAAGTAAGAAACAAAAATGCACCATTTTCTTTATCTGGGAAAATACATTTATTCTTTGTAATAATTGTCTCAAGTATTGTGGATGAAGAAGATGTTGAAAGATAGGTGATTTGTGTATGATGAACCTATTGCTATATTTTGTGACAATTCAACTACAATTAACATTTCTAAGAATTTGGTGCTGCATTAAAAAACCAAGCATATATCTATCAAGTTTCACTTTTTGAGAGAGAAGGTGAGTGAAAAGGAAGTCAGATTGGAATATGTACCCACTAAGGAACAAATTTCAGATATCTTTGCAAGCCCTTGCTTAAGGATACTATCAAGTTTCACTTTTTGAGAGAGAAGGTGAGTGAAAAGGAAGTCAGATTGGAATATGTGCCCACTAAGGAACAAATTTTAGGTATCTTTACCAAGCCCTTGCTTAAGGATACTTTTGAGTATCTCAAAGGGAAGCTAGGGGTGGTTACCCCTTCTAATCAAAATTAAGATGCATTGACTTGCATCAGTCTGTGCATTTCATAGTCATATTTTGTGATTTGGATTGATGTTGTGGTGGTTGATACTCAAGGGGAGTAGTCAGATGTTCAGAAATGTGGTTTAGAGGTTGTATGGAGAAATATAATGTGTATCTTTTTCATTGATGTCAAAAGGGGAGAAGAGTCATGTGAAAAACTATGAAAGAGTTAAGGAGAAAAGAGTCAAAATCTAGGGGGGAGAAAGTGCTAAGAGAAAGTTGCATTGATGGTATTTTTCACATCATTTGTTTCCATCAATGCCAAAGGGGGAGATTGTTGGATATCACTGATTTGTGGTTGTCATTGAAGTCAACACTATTGGCATTAATTTCTTTAAGGTTGTATATGTCAAGGATATTGAGAAAATTGTAATAAAATAAGTTGCGGGTTGTTAGTGATGCAGTGAAGTTCAACATGGTGGTTACCTCAGTATATTGATGATAAGAGGTTGTGGATTAAAGGGTTTGTTGAAAAGTATATCTAGTTTATCCACATGAAGTTTCAGAGGTTTGAATGAAGATTTGATCAAGTTATGAGTATCTCTATTTTGACAGTTGTTCTATTGCTTTAGTTGGTGTTCCTAAAAGAAGATGATGTGATTCTAGTAATTTGATTTGTTGTGGATGCTTCTATGGTGGTTCATGATACTTGTGGATGTTCGTCAACTGCTCATGTGTTGTTGGTCGCATTGATCATTGTGTTTTGCGATTGGTGATTTTTATTTTGTGAGTTCATTTTTTCTGATCCTGTAACAAGGTGATTGTAGTGTGTTGCGAGATCTTTGAGGCATAATTGTTTAGGCATTTCATGTTCAAGAAATGTTGTTTTGGGTCCTTACTATGTTGTGGCTTACATTGGTTGGTTTGCATTGATAATTGTTTATTAATTTGGGCTAACAATTTGTACACATTTTATATTTTGTTAAAGTCGACTTGTAGTTGATGTTATTCTTGGTTGTGGATATATATGATTGATTGGTTATACCATTTGAAGATGTGGTGCAAGTGGTGTGCGAAGTGTGCAAGTGATATGTGTGAATAATGTTCTAATCTTTTGAGAAGGTAGAAG
>VDFB02153695.1:0-37231 GCA_007258455.2 Sequoia sempervirens
AAATGAAATTATTCCATCATAAAATTTCTAATCAAGTGAAAGTATTTTATCATAAAAGTTCTCTCCATTTCTATTCATGAAAAAGTAATTTATCATTAAAATTCTCTCTAGTTCTATTCAATTAAATGTATGCTATGGGAAAGAAAAAAATATTGAAATCTTATCCATCGCTTACCAAAACTTATGTGTGGTGATTGGCCTTAGGTGATTCCATTGAGGGGGGGAGTGTGTAACACCACCTCACATGGATAAACCTAAATGTAAGACCTAACATGCATAACATAAGACCTCTAGCATTATATGCTCCAAATTCAAATAAATGATTGGCCTTAGGTGATGCCATTTAGGGGGAGTGTGCATTCCAATTCCACCACCTACTAGCTAAATCCTAGATGTATAAGTCCTATGAGCATCTATTAAAGTTCTTATCTCTATAAATCTTCCACTTATAAAAGAATTTTATTAAGTCCTGCGGGCACTATGTAATGAACCTAGGGTGAGGCTAATTTGAGGAGACCCGAGCTCCAATAAAATATTTAAATAAGGCCTCATATATAACATCATTTTGAAAACAATAGGATTATAAATTATGACAAGATGTAAATGACTACACAAGGGGCGGCAACCCCAAAGGAACTAAAACAACGGAACAAATTTTTTTTTTAAAAAAGAATATAATAAACATACTCAAGTATTATAGCATAACATTATATTAAGAGGCACAACTTGTTCCGATGGGGTACACGAAGTGACATGACTATTCTAACCCATAACACGATAATATGCTAAACCATAATTAATCAATTATATAAATCCATTCATTCTCATTTCATCATTTACAATCTCTGTTAACAATAACCATATTAATACCATATGCATATACGACAATACACAGAATTATAAAGATATAAAGTGTTGCATATTTCGATAGATACAACATAACGTAACCAACTATTACAAGTGATAGTTCTTGAATCAAACATGGCTCGAATATACATTACATCCCAAGAGATAATTAAATACAACAGACTGAAGGTACATCTCAATAACTACATATCCAAATTACATTGAGGTCACCCCATCACACGTGGGAGACGATACATCAATAAAAACATTGAATACATTACAACTGGAGTATATACAACTATCTGGTACATAAGAATAACTGGAGCATCAACATCCTCCAAAAGCCCTGCAATGAAAATACACCTGCGATAGAAAGGGAAACCCAACGGGGTGCGAAGCACGTTCCACCCAACCACCCCCGTGCTGAGAGTAGGCAAGGAAGGGTCCCCGACCAAGTACGACTAACAAAACAAAGACTAACTCCAAGAAGAATAACTTAACACCAGAGACCACATAGAACACAACAATGGCAAATCCAAAAGAACAACAACAAAACACTTCTGAACATAACAAGTCACACTCACAACATCAAAGAAACTCCAAACATAATAACGAACTCAAGACATAATATCATGTACTACATCCAACCATGTCCAAAGACAAATCAATAAAACACTTCCAGAGGACTTCAGTAAATCAACACAAACAGAATGTTAGAGTAGAGTGTCATCGCATGGTTTCACATGGATTCTCCAGACAACCTATTACAAGGTGCCGCCTCCATCTCTACATGGATTCTCCAGACATCCAAGTTAAGGTGCCGCTTCCATCTATGGTTCTCCAGACGGCCTATCTCAAGGCGCCGCTCCATAGGGTCACTCATGCGGAGTCATTGACCTTTCGTGAGGACAAGGTAATGACCATGCCAACCACGGCCTTCTCAGTCCCCTTTAGTCTGTGATAGCACTAACAGGCGGACGAGGCTTCACAATTATCTTATTAGTGTTTGATCCCCACCCGTGGTTTATTACTTAAGTTATCACTTATTAATCTAACTCTATGTGGGTTACCCTGACAGCCCCTTTGTGTGCCGGCCCCCACTAGAGCCACTCTCTCTAGACACTCTAGCACAAGCATATCCAACTCACAGGATGATATCAACAAGGAAAATCGAACCAACAATGGCTCACTCGCGAGGCACAACCCTCTCGCCCAAAATCACATGTATAACATTCATAACCGATTACGATCCAAGAATACTTCAATACCACATCCGAATACCAAAACATATGGACAACATCTAAATATAAGATCGAACACAAATACAAAAATCCCCGCCTCTGGAAGTCCTAACCACAACTTAGAATCCTCTAACTTTAACTCTAGGGTTGTTTTTCCACATGACATAAACCCAAAAGAAGAAAATCCAATTAAGTAAAATAAATAACCTCGAGAGTAATTGACGCATCAACAACGCCATAAAACAAATTACAATGCATAACAAAATTCCTCAAATAAATAGATCAACAAATTCCATTAAACAAATAAAATCACAACTCGAAATTAAATGACTAAATCAAACACTTCGTATATTCCTAATTTTCTCAATAAGACTATATCATTGCATGACAATAAATATTATATCATTAATTTAGAATATCAACACCTTAAATTCTTTATATGCATATTTATAACAATATATATATATATATATATATATATATATATATATATATATATATATATATATATATATATATATATATATATATATACCGTTTATTTCAAATTGCATCCATCAAATATATAATAGAAGAATTTGCCCTAATATTACACAATACTTATACAAATTCACATAAATAAATATACCTACATTAAAATAATCATTTTATAAAAACATTAAATAAATATCTTTTTATTTATTTTTTTATTTTTTTAAAAATAAATAAATAAATTATATATATATATATATTTATTTATTTATAAATATCAAAATCGAAATTAAAAAAAAATGAAATAAATTTAAGTTTATAATAAATAAATAAAAAATATCATAAAAAAAAATAAAATAATTCGAAGTCCATTCAACAGGTACCATGGTACCACACTGTGGTGGCCGCGGCCGCCACAGACTGTGGTACCACCACCCTGTGGTGGCTACGGCTCCCGCAGGCAGTGGTACGCAGTGCGTACCACCCTGTGGTGGCCGCACCGCCACAGAGGGGCCGTGGGTGGTACGGCCTCGGCCGACCCCCACCCCCAATAAAAAAATTAAATTTTTATATATATATATATTTTTTAATATATTTTTTTCATAACATTAAATTTTCATATTTTACAAAAGGATACGAATTGTGATTAAACTAAATTTCGCTCCTACACATTTATAATAAAATAATTTATTTATTTATTTTATATTAAATTCCAATTTCGTACGAAAGTACAGAGACACATTAACATAATATAATATCAATTAAATATATATTATCTAATATTTATATAAACAAATTTACACAAATACCTAAAATTCATAAATATATCCATTCCGATGATTCAGATAAAATAATAATTTGTGTATATATTTAACCAAAACAATAATTAATTAATTTAGACCAATCTATTTTATATCAAATACAAGTCCAGATTTGGGCATGCAAATTTAACCAGAGATAAAAATGGTTCCCTTTTTCAAATAATAAAATTCTCCATCTATCTATATTGAAAGTTTTCAAGGGGGTTTTACTAAATTTTCTACAGAAGATTTAAGGGTTTTAACACAATAAGTTTTCAATTCACAGATTGATTTTCAAAAAATAGAAATAAAGGAATGGACTTCTCAAATTCAACTAAATTTTATTTACAAAACAATAAGATCATACTATTAAATCAACAGAATAGAACCTGGAGTCCTTCGTCTGAATAAGATTCCCCTTCTGAAAGCTCCTTTCGAATTCCTCCTGCAGCTCCTTCTCGAATCTATCTGTCTTCCCAACAATTATTTTCTCCCCAGTTTTCAACAAAAACCAAATTCTTTTCTTTTATTTTTCTTTTATTTTATTTTTCCTTTTCAAACCTGCAACGTAGTAGAAGTTCTGTGGTGTGAGAATAATCTCATAAAAAATACACAACCGTACAAACTCAATAAAGCTTCCCTGCTTTCTTTTCACAAAAAGTCTCCTTCCTATTGGTCCTTTTCAGCTTTTAAAAGCACAAATTTATCTACAGTTTGTAATTAAAATAATTTATTTAATCTAGATATTATCTATGCAAGATGTGCTAATTTAATATTTATAAAAAGATATTATTTAATTATCTTCAACAATATTTATTTAATTTAATTATTGTCAACATTATTAATTTAGAATAATTATTTATTCTTTTAATTAATTAAATCACTTTTTAATATATAATATATTTAAATTTAACTTTCAACTAACACAAAATTAAATCAAAACAATTAGACAACTTTAATCAATTATCTTATAACATAAGGTTAATTAAATAAACATGACCCATAAATCAAATGTACACTTCAATAATCAAACAACACAACTAACGAGAACCAAAACTTCAGTCATGACACGACTCACAACAGACGACGACTTGGGACGGGGACGCTTCCAAACCTACTCCCTTTTTCAACATTTTTACCCGTTGGGCTAATTTATTGCTCGCCCTGTCCTGCCGAAGCAGGTGGAATCGAGACTTATTCCTGCAATCCTGCATCCAAGCAAACGTCAAACAGCACATGTATACATATATATATAAAATCAACATCCTACCGTGAGAAGGAATCGCAGTGTAGCAGGGCACTCATGAACGAGTGATGCTACCCTGTCCTCTCACCTAATCTACTCTAACAATTACAATGTCAATAGTAACTAACATTTCTAATCCAAATAGATCATAAGATAACATTATACTAAACTACTGCATCATAACTAATTACTAAACATTTGCATTATAAAGTAACACAGAATTCAAATCACATGATCATAGAATTATCACATCGACATTTAAAACATTAGAGAGAAAGCATTACCTAATAAAATAATCCAAACCCTACATATAGAGTATCATAAATCACAATAAAAATATCAATTGTAGCAATCAATTAACTACACAACCACACACACCAAAACGATGAATCAGTCACCAACACAATCAGTATCACACTAACATATAAAAGCAAACAATAGTAGTAAATAGTATCAGAAACATGGGGGTATTACATGGTCGTATGAATATGCAACACTTTAGTTGAACAGTGTGAATATAATAAGTTTTAAAATTTATATTTCCATACTTGAATATATCAATGATGTAAGATCAGAAATAAGATATTACTATACATGGTATTGGAGTTGAAGCACTCAAAGCATCTTTGACTGCAATACAGCCCACATTATGAAATGCACTGCTTGTTGCATGATCCAAAACTTATCGAAGCATTTCCTTTTCTTTTTTTTGTTCATTTTGTGATAATGCAATATGAATTCTGTTTATAATAGTTAGATTAATAATAGAGTAATATTTTTATTTCATAATAATTATAATGTAAAATGTCTGTATGATTGCATCAAGATTCCAAAACTTTCATTATTGAACACAAGCCCTTCATTATCTCTGAGTAGGAGAGAGCAGGGAATGAATACACGACTTTTGATTTTCCATCCATTTTTATTGAATTATTTTGATGGAGTCCTCGAATTGCAACAACTCTGATAGGCCTAGCAATGGCGGTTGGCTTCATGTTGTGATGTTCCCTTGGCTTGCACAGGGCCACATTTTGCCATGTATTGAGCTTTCCAAGAGGCTCTTAGACAAGGGCAATATCAGAATCTCAATCGTTTCAACACCTCTTAATATTGCCCAGATCAAGCTGTCCTTCACAGAGAAAGAAGAGAATCTGAATCTGTTGGAGCTGCCATTGCCTGGCGTGGATGGATTGCCTCCAGGCATTGAAAACACATCCCATCTTCCAACCCATCTCATGGTTTCATTCCACAACGCAGTCAAAGGATTGCAGAAACCTCTGGAAATTCTACTGGAGCAAATCGCACCAGATTTTGTCATTTTTGACCATGTATTATGCTGGATTTCCAAAGTAACCCTAAAGTTGAAAATCCAGTCGATAGTGTTTTTCACCCACAGCGCGGCCTATGCGGGCTATGTTTATTGTCCTGCGAGAAGATCTCAAGACAAGGAAACCACAGCCGATGGTTTACTTCCACCGCCGGCCGCTTTTCCGTTTACTCCATCTCAATATCGACAATCTGAAATGGCGGCTTTGCTACCCATCTACACCTCCACATACACCAATGGCGAAAAATTCATAGATCTATGTGTTGACTCTTATTATGATTGCTCTGCGGTGGCTATTAAGACTTGCTATGAATTGGAGGCAAAGTTTATAGAGTATTTCCAGCGGGTCACAGGAAGTGCAGTTGTTCCTGTGGGTGTTCTTCTGCCTCGTCCTTATCCTCTCAAACAAGTTGAGATTAACGATGGAATACCTGATTGTCTGAGATGGTTGGAGAACCAAAGGCCTGCTTCTGTTGTTTATGTGTCCTTTGGTAGTGAATATTTTTTGTCTGAGAAGCTGATAGAGGAGATAGCCGAAGGATTAGAGGCCAGCCTTCAGCCATTTCTGTGGATACTGCGTTTACCAGGGTACTTAGATGAAAGCATGGATGAAGTTCAAAGGAGGGTGTCACCTTTATTGCCCCAAGGGTTTGAATCTAGGGTTGCCAAGAGAGGAATGGTGTTGAGCGGGTGGGCGCCCCAGCAAGAGATTCTGTGTCATCCATCTACAGGAGCCTTTGTAACTCATTGTGGATGGAGCTCTTTGATGGAGGGACTAGGTGCTGGATTGCCACTGATTGCTTTGCCCATGCAGTTGGACCAGGGATTGAATGCTGAGGTCATCGTGTATGAATTCCAGGTGGGTGTAGAAGTGAAGAGAGGAAGTGATGGATCTGTTAGCAGAGGGGATGTTTGCAAAGCTGTCAAGATGGTTATGGATGAAGAGGAAGGAAGAGTTGTGAGGTCTAAAGCTGCAGAAATGGGAGATTTGTTTAAGGAAAAACTGTTGGAGGATGAGCAAAGCCAAGGATCTCAAAACAAATATGTAGATGATTTGGTGAAACTGCTTCACAGCTTAAAACTTAAAACCAATAATTGACCCTCTTTCCTATGCAGTTGTGGTTGTCAGTAATGGTACGCCTGTTATCCATCCAGGAGATGTTACAGCTGTCTTCTAATGTGGTGTGGGTTTCTGTTAGTAGTGTTATAAATCATAATTCCAATTGCTCTGTCATAGGTAAACATTACGTTTTCATCATTTAATAAAGGTAGGCTTTCGTTACTAATGTAAAAGATAAAGAGTAATCCTCCATTCTGGATATTTCTTCTCTTCTGAGTCTTATGTTATTTGGATAAAATTTAGGGTAATTTCAGGATAAAACTTTAGAATGAATGAAAATGTGTAGATAATTGTGTATACTGAAATAAAGAGATAGCAATAAATTATAAATGTAAATCGATTATAATATAAATGCAAATTATAATTCAAGAATTACGTGGAGAAATCTTTGTGGGAAAAAACTCCACACTCAAAGAGATCCAAGACTTGTATTAATCCTTCAAATGAGTTACACCAATACAACTTATCCCTCTAAATCACTGCAACACTTCATTGCTTCAACAACCTGTAACTTTACTTTTTTCCCTTCAACTCAAGCACTAAATATATAGGCATGAGAGAAAACACAAATCAAGAATGGTTTCTAAAACCATTTACACATAAATCACAAAAATAATAAACTTCCTCTTCCAACTCGTGATTTTATCCATTTTTTAGTAATGTGCACATGCAAACTAAAAAATCTTCTTTATCTTTTCCAAGCTCACATTTAACTTCCCATTTTTCATGCTCTTTCTAATTTGACAATTAAAAAAAACTTTGCAAGTTGTCATAGTTGCATTTAGCAACTTTCATGACAATTAAAAGATAATTACAAATTGTCAATTAACAATTAAAAAACAAAACAAGGTTGAGACATTTTCTCTGCATTCTCCCATTTGTTGAACACCTTGCAAAAAGCATAAAGGAAACTAAATAAATCAAGTTTTAGAAAAGGTGAGGCCCATGGCCTCTCTCCACTAGCTAATTTTTTTTGTGCTCACTAGTTTAGTAAGAGAATCTGCAACATTCTCTAAAGTGTCCACTTTCTATAACAAGACTTTACCACTCTCAATCATTTCTCGAACAAAGTGATACTAAACATCTATGTGCTCCGTGCGGACATTGATACATTGGGTTTTTAGCCAAATAGATGGCACTTTGACTGTCACATCTAATTCTTACTTGTTTACACTAAAATCCAATACCTAAACACATTCTCTCTAACCACACTCCCTCCTTACAAGCATATGTACTCTACTTCTATAGTGGACAATGCAATTATTGGTTGTCTTTTGGTCATCTAACTAATTGCTTCTCCAAACAAAGTAAAGACATAGCCACTTATGGACCTTCTGTAATATAGATCACCACCAAAATCAAATCAATAAAGCCATGCAAATCAAAAACCCTACTCATATCATAAGATCCATGATAACAAATACAATGGTTAGAAGTCCCACGTAAATATCTAAAAACTCTTTTCACATAAGTCCAATGCTCTTTACCAAGATTTTCCATAAATCTACTAAGAACTCCCACTGCTTGGGAAATATCAAGTCTTGTACAAATCATACTATACATAAGGCTTCATATAGCACTAACATATGAAACTTTATACATCTCTTCAAGTTCATCATTTGTTTTAGGATATTGTTCTAGAGATAGCCTAGTGCCAATTGGAAAGGGAATAATAACCAGTTTACAAACATGCATGTTAAAGTGTTGTAAAATAGTGTTAACATATTTCTTTTGATTTAACCACAATTTTTTGTTAACCTAATCCCTATTGATTTCCATACCAAAGATATATTTTACAGCCCCCAAATCTTTTATATCGAATGCTCAAGATAACTAACTCTTAAGTTCCCTAATCATACCCTTATCACTTTCAATAAATAATATATCATCAACATATAGGATAACGATTAGTAATTGATCATCAATCAATTTAAAATAAACACTATAATCTTCTTCACTTCTAATAAAGTCATGATTCAATACAAAGGCATCAAATTTTTGGTACCACATTCTCGATGACTATTTCAAACCATACAAAGATCTCTTTAACCTAAAAACCAGTTATTCTTGTCCCTTCACAATAAAATTACCAAGTTATTTCATAAATATTTCTTCATCAACATCCCCATGTAGAAAAGATGTTTAAACATCCGTTTGCTCTAATTCGAAATCAACAGCAACAACAATAGATAAAAGGAATCTAATGGAGGTTAATTTAGCCATAGGAGAAAAAATCTCACCAAAATCCACTCCATCAACTTAGGAGTAGCCTTTTGCCATTAATCGGGCCTTGTACTACTCCAACTTGAAGAAAGGAATGATGTGAAGAAAACATGATGATTTATTTAAAACTATGCAAATGCATTTATACAGGTGCATAAGCAGTTTGGAGATGAAACAATTAGAAATAGTTTAACTGTTACACAAATTCCTATGCTAACCAATGTAATATTATGCTAACATTCCCCCCTTATTAAATTGGTTTTACAAATGTACCCACGAAACAATTCAAATTTCACCTTACCAAGAGATTTGGTGAAAACATCAGCAATCTGAGAATCTATTGGCTAGTATCATAGTTGAATGTGGTGATGCATGACCTGTTCACAAATAAAATGACATTCAACCTCAATATGTTTTGTTTCGCTCATGAAAAATAGGAGTTTTCACAAGCTTGATCACCCCCTGATTGTCACAAAAATTGATAGGTGGTTGTACCTCAAGTATGTCCATGTCAACCAAAATATGACACAACCAAATTGCTTCACACACTACTCCTTGTGCGACATGATATTCAGCTTCAGTGGAGGAGAGAGAAACAATAGTTTTCTTCTTACTAATCCATGAAATAGGTATAGATCTAAGATGAAATACATATCCTGTAGTGGACTTCCTATCATCAACAAATCTAGCATAGTTAGAGTCCACACATCTGTGCAAAAGGAATTGAGAATTCTGCTTATATTCCATACCATAATCAAGAGTACCCTAAACATATCTCAAAACATGTTTAGTTGTAACCCAATGCAATGCTTAGGCTTTTGCAAAAATTTAGAATGATAGGTAACAAAAAAGCATAAATTTGGTTTGGTATAAGTCAAGTAAATGAGACTTCCAACAAGCTAACGATAAAGAGTAGCATCTACCGGAGGTGAATCCTAGAATCTAGATAGTTTCAAACCTTTCCTCATTGGAGTGGATGTAGGTTTACAATCCATCATTCTAAAACTTTCCAAGAGTGTCTTGGCATATTTCATCTGAGAGATAAAAAAATGGTGTGGCTTTTGCCATATCTCTAAGCCATGTGAGTAGTGAAGAAGGCTAGGGTCTATCATATCAAAAGATTGTTTAAGATCACTCTTTACATCATCAATGAGAATTTTTTATCTCCATGTGATTACAAGTCATTCACATACAAGACAAGAGTGAAAAAATTTATTTCTATCTTCTTAATATATAAATTAGGATCTAAAGAGCTATGAATGAAACCATGCTATAGAAGGTGACCATCTATTTTAATGAACTATTCCCTAGGAGCATGTTTAAGTCCATAAAGAGACTTAATGAGATGACATATCTTTTGAGGATGGTGTTCATCAAGAAATCCTTTAGGTTGAGTCATGTACACCTCTTCTTCAAGATCTCCATTTAAAAAATCATTCTTGCATCCATCTGATAAAGCTTCCAACCTTTCTACGCTGCCAGTGCACAAACAACTCTAGTTGTCTTAAGTTTTGTAGTGGAGGAAAAAGTTTCTTCATAATCAATACCTTCTTGTTGAGAATAACCTTTAGCAACAAGGCGTGCTTTATGCTTGTCAATGGATCCATCTGCCTTGTGTTTTGTCTTGAAGATCCATTTGCAACCTATGGCCTTCTTTCTTGGGGACAGATCGACAAGTTCCCATGTTTGATTCTTCATCAAATAATCATACTCAGAATTCATTGCCTTCTTCCACTATGGCTGATACAGGGCCTCACAAACTATGTTGGATTCAATGTTATCAACAACACAACTCATCAGAGCTAGATTTACCTCATTTCTTGCCTATATTCTTATTTTAACTCCTAAAGAAAGATCTGGAAGAGAATCTAGATGAGAATCTCTAATGGTGGTTTGAACCCATTTCAAACACTGATGTTGTGGCTATTACAAGGATTGATGTTCCAACGGACCAAGATCAACAAACAACTCTCCTTGTAGCTCATTTTCTTTGGGGGACAAAGATTCATTTTCATTATCTGATTGTGAGAGCAATTTATGAGAGGTGGTTGTTTCTTCCTTTTGTGCCATGGAGTCAAAGGATGACTCATCACACACCACATCTAGAGTCTCATAGACCTTATGTGTCTCAGGATCCATGAGACAGTAGGCTTTAGAAGTTAGATCATAGCACAAAAAGATACACTGGAGCATCTTGAAATCAATCTTCTTTCTCCCAGTAGCTGGGACATGCATATATGCAGTACAACCAAACACTCGAAGATGAGAAATTAAATATTTGCAACCACTCCATACCTCCTTAGGTGTCTTGTCTTGTAGTATATTTGTAGGAGCCCTATTAAGAAGATACACAGCTATCTGAACTGGTTCTGCCCAAAAACGATCCTCCAATTATGCTGAGGAAAGAATGCATCGAGCCATCTCCATGACAGTCCTATTGTGATGCTCTGCAATTCCATTCTACTAGGGTGTATAGGGAGCTGTCAAATGTTTTTTGATGCCATAATTCTTCAAGAAGTCTAAGAAATCAAGTGAGACGTGAATTCCCCCCTTGATCTGAGCAGAGAAGAAGAGGCTTGCCGATCTCGTAGACAACTTGCTGATATAATTCTTGGAAGCAGGAAAATGCTTCACTCTTTTGTCTGAGAGAGTACACCTAAATATTTTGAGAGAAATCATCCACGAACAATTGAAAATACTTACAACCTTGAAAGGAAGCAGGAAAAGATCCGCATAGATCGGTATGGACAACTTCAAGACGGTCCTTAGCATAAAATGAACTGGACTCAAACAGATCCCAATGTTGTTTTCCTGCAAGACATCTAGAACAAAGAGGAAAAGAAGGAGAAAGAGAAGGAATTCTTGTTGGCATACATGCATCTCCAACTGGACATCAATAATCTTCCCTTCCATCATAGCACATCTACTCCACCGACTGCATTCATTTCTCCCTTCTCCTTTCTTCTATTCTCTTCTATGTTTCTAGAGTTTTCTAGTTTTGGCATAATCTGGAAGCTTCCTTCCATACTTGGATATTAAGCTCTGTTTATGTAAAGAGTAGATTTAGGAGAACAGACTCTATTTTTGATGGATGAACAAAAGGCAGGCATGACTATAAAAGAGCACGGCAGCTCTATTTTGTTAAAAAGGCATTAATATAAAACTCTTTTATGTTTTTAATTTAAAATCTTGTTTTGTTTTAGTGCTAAATGTTGAATGTTGTGTTTACTGTTTTTCTGTTGCAAAACCCTGTTTTGTTTGACCATGAATTTCTAGCAAGTGGTATCAGAGCGCAGGTGAGGATCAAAACATCAGTGATGAAATTTATCAAAGCTTGGTTAATCGTGTTGGTTGGGAGCTACATGAAGTCAAAAAATCACTGGTGAAAGTAGAACAGATTGCTTGTTGCTGTCGTTGAGGAGATTGATGCTAATCGTGGACACAACAAAAAGCCGCAGTTGACAAAGCAGTACGCTACCAGTCTGAAAAAGAGATCAATTGAAATTTATCAGCTGCTAGTTTGTGGTGGATCGTTGTTTTTTTGTTTGTTTGCAGGATATGTTTCAAACTCTTCCACTGCAAAATTGAAGGACATTAAAGTTGCATAAAAGAAAAGTAAGAAGGTTGCTAGACCGCTCCTGAGTCATCACTGTTGCAGAAAGGAGAGACAGTCAACAATATCGCCAAGCTAAAAACAAAAAGGATTCGTTGTTTGAAGTGGTGAGTGGAAGGTTTTTAACTTTTAATTTTTCATGTATTTCACTATCAAGGAAAGATAAAAGTCTGTAGATCGACGTTGTTAAAAGGATAATTGTAGTATTTGTCAAAACCAATGTCAAAGATTGAGGATGTGGCATTTGAATGGGAGATCACTGATCTGGTAATGTTGTATGTTGTCAAAGGTACTGTGTTTGAAAATTACTCATATCAAAAGAAGTCAAAAGTGTGTTAATAATCTGTTTTTAATAAAATAAGTCACAGAAAAGATAATGCTGCAAAGGTGTTCTTAGCAAATCAGATTGTTGTTTTCTATGTTAAAGTTGTAGCTGTTAAGGTCTTCTTAACCTTGAAGAAGAAATTGAAGAAGAGTGAAGGCAAACAGAGGTAAATTGGTGAGTTTAAATTATTTGAATTAATGGGAAAAGTTGGAAAAAAAGTAAAGAAAGAGAGATGTTTTGGAAGAGGAATTGTTAGAAGTTAAGAAACAAAACTCTAAAGTGTTAAAATATTTAAAAAAGGTTTCAATTGAAAAAATTGGACAAGTGATAAAAATTTATGATCTTGAAATTGAATTGAATAAACTTAAAGCAAAGAATGAAGAGTTAGAAGAAAAAGTTAAGATGTATGATGAAGTCAAGAAGAAATGTGAAGACTTAGAAGTAAAGCTAAAGTTGTTTGATGAAGTTAAAAAAATAATGAAGACTTGAAAGAAAAATTAAAGAGATTAGAAGAAGAAAATAGTTTGCAAAAGGAATAAATAGCAAAACTGAAAGAAGAAAATAAATGTTTGAAATCAAAACCATTGGTGAATGACGTATCATGTGGCACAAAAGATTTATCAAATGGATTGTGTAACTTTGCTGAAGTGATTTGTGATAAAGAATATAAGCATAAAGATAATATGTGTGAATCTACAAATCTTGTTAAATCTAGTGAGAATGAGAAAAGTTGTAATGAAAACAATGTTGGATTAAAAATAATGAAAAGAATGGGTTATGAAGGTAAAGGATTGAGCAAGAATGAGCAAGGAATGAAAGAACCAATAAAACTAGTTATGAGGCCAAAATATGAAGGAATTAGGTATGTAATAGGCAAAGGAAATAATATAGGCTCAAGTAAATTTGTTTGAGAAACACAATGTATTCAATGTTCCTATTGTAGAAGGAAAGGGCATACAAAAGATAAATGTTGGGACTTATACCCTTGCAGTGTTTGTGGTTTGAAAAATCATTGTGAAAAGAAATGTTGGAATAATGCATCAAAGAAAGATTCTATGACAGGTTGTATGCATATGGATTGTGGATAGATTTATGGATCGAGTTGGCAAAAACTTACAGGTATGATCAAGAATTTGTTCAAGTATAAAAGTTCGCATGTAAAAGATGATAGCAATCATGGCAAGTTTGAAGGCACAACAAATACTTTTGGCAAGGCATCTATAGATGGCAAGTTTGTAGGAAGTTCAAGATTGAAGTTTTGCAAAACAAATGTTCGAGAGACTACCGCAACAGTTGGACAAAGACAAAGGCATTGTCAGACATGAAAATCATCAAGAAGGCAAAGAAAAGGATTTGAAGAAGTTAGCAGACTTGGTTATGGACATCAACAAGAGATAAAAGAAGATAGCAGTCAATGGAAAATCAAGTGCAAAAGAATTGGAATAGTAGACATATTTGGTAGTGAAGATTAAGGAGGAGTGTTGGCATACATGGATCTCCAGCTGGACATCAATAATCTTCCCTGCCATCATAGTACATCTACTCCACCGACCGCATTTATTTCTCCCTTCTCCTTTCTTCTATTCTCTTCTATGTTTCTAGAGTTTTCTAGTTTTGGCATAATCTGGAAGCTTCCTTCCATACTTGGATATTAAGCTTTGTTTATGTAAAGAGTAGATTTAGGAGAACAGATACTCTATTTTTGATGGATGAACAAAAGGCAGGCATGACTTTAAAAGAGCACGGTAGCTTTGTTTTGTTAAAAAGGAATTAATATAAAACTCTTTTCTATTTTTAATTTAAAATCTTGTTTTGTTTTAGTGCTAAATGTTGAATGTTGCGTTTACTATTTTTCTGTTGCAAAACCCTGTTTTGTTTGACCATGCATTTCTAGCAATTCCATGTACCATTTCCTTAGAACTTAGTTGATAGAGGGAGCCAGCTGAAAGTGCCCAAATTGATAATGCCAAAGAATAGTGGAATCGACTATAGAGGCAACAAAAGCAACTATAGAGGAAGAAATAGTATCTAGGGCAAAAAAATGGCCTTTTAAGAATACTTTAGCAAGAAGCACATCATCTCTAGAGATCAAGAAAGTTTTGATACCATTTCAACTTGAGACTACACCTGAAGCTTATGACGCAAGAGCTGACTGGCAAACAAAAGATTGGATGTCAAACCTGGAACATAGAGCATTTTGGTGAGGGTACAACTCTTTGTCTCGAGAGGAATGGTGACAATTCCCATGCCTACTGCAACATACTAATTATTATCGGCAATGAGAACTTGATCTCCTAGGAGCTAATTATTTAGCGTATCAAGAAGCTCTCAATTTCCTAGGAGTTGATTATTCAGCGTATCAAGAAGCTCTCAATTTCCTATCATATGTTGACTAGCACCAGAGTCAATCAGCCAGACATCCTATGAAGGATACAAAGTGTGAGAAACAAGAACCATATTTTGATTAATGTCGCAATGAGCTATATCGGGAGTGTCCTCATCTGATGTACTATTCGGTTGTGTTGCAATATGACCATTGTGCTTCTGAGGATGACTAAAGGAGCCTTCTTGACTAGAATTAACTTGAGTGAGCCCATTATACCAACATCAGGTTGTGTCACAGTGTGGAGGTACTACAAATATAACACCAACAATTATCCTTCGGAGGCCTCTTTGGTAGCATCTACTTTTGTGACTATCCTTTGTGATCCCTTAGACCACGTTGGTGTCTTGAAATGAGAGCTTTGTCTTCAAACTTAGTTTGTACAGATTGAAAAGCTTATTCCTGCTACAATAAATTCACCAACTCCTCAAAAGATATCTTCTTCTTTGTGATGTTTAATGTTGTGACAAAGGTTCGAAATTGAGAAGGAAGAGCTCATAACATAATCGAAACAAGCAACACATCCTCCACTTTTTTACCAAGGGCAACAAGCTTCGCTCAAAGTTCTAATATGCGACACAAAAAATATTCTGCTTTCTCACCAACTTGCATATTGAGTGTATGCAGCTTCGATTGAATGTGGAGAATCTTGGTTTGATTCTTGGCCTCATAGATAGTAGACATATCATCCCATGTTGTCTTTGATGTTGTTCCCGAATATAAGGATAGACCTCATCAATGATGCTAAGAGTTATCAACATCAAGGCCTTTGCATTGGCCTTGTCAAATTTCTTTTTCTCGTCTACATCAGTTGGACGCTAAACCGAGCAAGCAAAAATCCCCCACAATTCTTCAAAGTGAAGAATTATACAAATCTTTGTCTTCCATGCAGCATAATTAGGCCCCTTGAGGACTTGAGTGTTTGAAAGAAGCAATTTAGGAGCAGACATGGTGATAAAACAAAATTTTATTATTCAAAAGCAAGCATGATTACATATCCTTTTAAGGATGAAATAAGGCACTCAAATATTCTCTGTAGGCTCAAGCGGTGAGATGAGAACGTTTATGTGGACATTTTATTTCAGTCTCATCATCTCCATCATATCCCTCTTCTAGTCTAATATGAACTCTACATTCTTGACACTGTACATCAAAGAGAAATTACTCTAGAAGGCCTTATCTAATGAATTCATCAAATTGGAGATTATTTGTTTTATGAAGAGCATCCAAGAGGGAAAAATAGAAACCAATACTATCACGAACAACATTTTGGGCTCCATGATGGCTGGCAGGACTGCTAGCACCATCTGACGAGTTTGACATTCACCAAAAAATAATGGATACACTCATAAAGAGAAAAGGTGGAATTATGTACATAAACTTATAGGAAGTTGACCATGTTTGAGACTATTGATCTTCAGCAATGAACATACACTCATGCCAACTAAACATCTTCACGCACCTACAGAGCTAACCTTTTGTAGGTGTTTGAACTTGGAACTGTATTTGCACCAAAAGGTCGACCTCCTAGCAATTAGATGTGTTGCTAGCATTCAACTTACACTCCAGATTCATGCTCAGCGAATAGAGATCATAGGCATTGGATTATCTATGAACATTTGACTACTCAAAAACACTAACTGCCACTCATAATTCCAGACCAATGAAACCTCATAGGCACAAGATAGAAGAATGCTCTGAGACCAAATGAAGAAAGGAATTGAACCAACAATTTTAGGTGTGTTTTATGTGCTTCTCTTGCACTCTTAGGGTTTTTCACCTAAAAGGAGAGAGATAGAACCCAAAAATTTTGGTGGTTCACTCAAACTAAGGAATGTGTGATGTACTTATGACTAAATGCAATGATATAAATGCAGCTAATTGATAAAATTGTCTGATTATGAATGCAAAACTAATGAAATATGCAATTTTTGAAAACATGGTGTGACATGCAGAAATGAACTAAAAACATAAACAAATGCAAACAGAACTGAATGAGACTGAACAAAGTGCACCTGGAAGTTGAATGTTGATCTTGGAAGGTTCTAGAAATTGGAAAAAATCATTGTTGATGACTAGTGGGACTCATTCACCACTAATGGCTAATCATTCTTGCTTCTAGTAAACTGCTTGAAACTGGTTTCCGACTATTGGGAACTGAATTCTGAAAAAATCCACTTTTCTAGCCTGCAGGTGGGACTCATTCACCACTGATGACCTGAATCAGTCCTCCTCCAAAAATCTGCTAATTCAAGAGTCAATTATGTAGGTCTAGATCTGCACTTGTCTTCTTCTCGGGTTGAGGGAGTCAAATCTATAGAAAATAGGCTGAATGTTGTCTCCAAGCTTGAATTAGGGTTTAGTTGACTTGAATCACTTTGATGACTTGTTGACCACCTTTCAACAACTATTTCTTTGACAAATCTTCCTACAAGACCTACAAACACACATGCAGAGAAGGGCAAAATAGTTAAGGGTTAGAGTATAGGGATTTTTCTTGGTCAAATCTCACTTTGGTAATCAATCCCTCGATAAAGAAATGAAATGAAAACAAGAAATGAATGATGAATTAAAAAAATGCAAGTGTACTAAACTCACCAAATCGTTGTTGTAGAAGTCTGAAGATATGTCAATGGTTGCTCCAAGATACTTGATATTTTCTTGATCAAATGATGTAATGATGCTTTGAATGCATGAGTGCTAATTGATGTTGAATGAGTAAATGAGATGAATTCTTGAATGAATTAGAAGTAAAATGGATAGAAAAACACTTATTTATACACACTTATGCCCTAATTACCCAATAATACAACATCACAAGCCGACATAAGGTCTTAATGAAAAAAAACTCGAAAGAGATTTTGAATTATTTTGAATTTTGAGCCAAGAGGGACTCATTCGCCACCCATGGCGAATGGGTCCCACTCAAGGCTTGCAAGTGTGTGTCAAGAATTAAGTTACTTTTAATGTTATTTTTCGGGTTTACATTCAAAAATACACTTAAATAGGGCCTATAAGTGCAAAAAGGGGCCAAATAAAGCATAAGAAAGGTGTAATTAGTGATGACAAGCCTAGAAAAGCGTGATATCTTGTTACTAGACTTTACAACACTTTAAAATAGGACTTGATAAGGAATAAAAAGGGAATATTTAGATGAATTATAATAAGAAGAGTCTAGAAAAGTGTAGAAATATGTTGCAACACTTCACAACACCTTCACAAGACATCATAATTTGAATATTAAAGACCTAATGTAAATGTTTAAGTTACATTGCAACATTAAATCTAAGCAAAGTGAACCAAGCATCATAGGAAAATAACCTAAATAACCATGAAAATGTCAATGATCCATTTTTCTATGGTACAGGAATGATGTGAAGAAAACTTGATGATTTATTCAAAACTATGCAAATGCATTTATACAAGCGTGCATAAGCAGTTTGGAGATGAAACGGTTAGAAATATAGTTTAACTATTACACAACTACTTGCACTAACTAATGTAATATTATGCTAACACAACTTACCACTTGATTTAAATTTATTTTTAAATACCCATTTGCATCCAATGGTTTTCCTCCCCATAGGCAGATGAACTAGATCTCATGTATCACATTTGTCTAAGGCCTTTAGTTCATCTTTCATTACCTCTAACCAATAATCATGCTCATCTAAAGATAAGGCCTCTTTCACAGATCTAGGTTCATTTTCAGTACAAGATAAAGTAAAAACACAAGGAAAATCATATGGATTATATCCATACCTATCAATAGGTTTATGTTGTCATGTGGATTTTCTTAGAAGCATGACAAGATGCTTTGGTTGTTCCTCTTTAGAATTCTCTTCTAATCCTTCTTCTTCACCTTCATGTTCATCATGTTGTTCAACATGCACATCTTCTTGTGGTTGTTCTACATGTGTATCTTTCTATGGTTCAACCTTAATATATATCAAAATGCACCATTTTGTTAGGCTTTACATGAGGTTTTTCATCATTTTTAAATTCTTTAAGCTCTAAAAATTACATCTTTAAAATATATCATTTTCATTACTTCAAGATCCCAAAGCTTATAACCCTTAATGTTCTCTCCATAACCCACAAAAACACATTTGTTAGCTCTAAAATCAAGCTTATAATGTTTTTCTTTAGGAACATAAACATGTATATGCCTCATTACCAAAAACTCTAAAATGAGAAACTGATTGTCGTTTACTTGTCCATACCTCATAAGGAGTTTTGTCAACAAGAGAAAAAATTGGTGACCTATTAACTAGATAACAAGTAGTCTGAACTACTTCAGCCCAAAAGCATTGTTCAAAATTTGCACTACTCAACATGCTTCTAGCTCTATCCATTAAATTCCTATTCATCCTCTCTGCCACTCCATTTTTTTGTGGGGTATATGGAATTGTTTTCTACCTAATAATCCTTGCATGCTTACAATAATCATCAAAAACCCTAGAGAAAAAGTCACCACAATTATCCATTCTTAAAATCTTTACTTTTCTATCTGTATGTTTCTCAACAAGTGTTTTAAATTCTTTAAATATAGAAAAATAGTAAATCCATGTGTGAATATTTATTCACGCACCGCTCTTTTCCTTCACGATCCTTCTTTCTTTCATAGCTTCGCCTTTTGTTTTTGTACCACTCGCAGCCACGTGGCATCCTATCGAAGCTTCCCTTCGAGAAGAGCTTTTTTCCTTTTGTCGGGCTCTAGTTGCTTGGCACGTCACCTCCGACTACTTTCTGTTTGGATGGGGCCCACTCTACAGTTACCCTTAACAGGAGCTTTCCGCGTGGCATTTGTTCGGGCGTTCGTTGTTTTTGTTCGATGGCTGTTGCAACTGTTTCTATTTTGTTGCCACATGTCCTTTCCATTTTGCTGTTGTGTGGCCTATCTCTCCTCAGAATTTCCTTGTTGGCATGCTACCTTTCCTTCTTTTTGTTGGTGCCTGGGTTGGGGAATATTTCTCGTTGGTGACATCACTTGAGCATCTTTCTTGTCGGAGCCTCCAAGTGGTGGGTTGGCTAATTTAAGTAGCCCTTCTTCATTTTGTTGTTGTTGTTAGATGGACAAAAATTTCCTGAGCATTGAGAATTAGCCTCTATAGTGTTTGATATTAAATTTTAACTTGCAGATTGTACCATTCTATTCAGCCTCTTTGTTTTCAAGCATTTGATAGGACATTAAATTGTGATTGCATTTTCTAAAATATATGAACATCTGTTTCAAGCTTTTATAATCTTTATGTAGCTTAGCGTAATACATATCATATTGCTACTCTTTTGTGTTAGCTTATGCTGTATGGGTTATATTATGCAAATGGTTTGATGTTCTTATGTTTTCGGTGTTGGAAATTGTCTATTTGATATACACTAATTACTACCTGATCCTTTGTTTCTGCAATGTGCTTACCTATCTCATTACTGATTCGGCGCATCGCCTTAGCTTAGATTTGTTTATTTTATGTTTGTCTTCATTCCCTTTTCTTCCCCCCATTAAAAAATGAAGAGTTGGCTTTGATAAAATCCCAGAGGTTTCTTAGCTATGTGCACATGTCCCCCCAATAGCTAACTTTCCCATAAGGTTGTTGCCTACAAACTTTTGCATCAACAGTTCTTTTTTTGGAACGCCCAGTGCAACAAACTAAAACGTTCACAATCTGAAAAAGTGTATGAGCCATAGGCCTGTCACTAGGTCTCAAACAGCAAGAATCCCTGGCCTGCTCATACCACCACTAGTTTCAATCAAGGTGAAGTCAATAGGCTAACACATCACCTTCGATTTCTCCTCTGACTTCTCCTTTGTCCCTTGCACAGATGGCTAGAAATTTTGTAGCCTGAGATGTTGGTAGCCCTTTAATAGCCCCTGTACCACCCACAATGTGGGCTCCAATCCCAACTTCCACTTTAAAGGTTATCCCAAAGTTCACTGGGGACGATTCAAAAACTCCAGCGGAGCACTTGCAAGATGTGGTTGATGTATTTCTGGTTCATGGCCTTACTAACCAGAATGTGGCTTTGTGGTTGCTCACAGCCTCTTTCAGAGGGAAGGCGTTGGATTGGTATCGTACTCTTTTGGCTAATACAGTTGGCACTTGGGATCAGCTTGAAAATCCTTTCTACGAGCGCTTCTCAAATAATGGCGACAGATCTGAACGCTATATCACTAGCTGGCTAATATAAAGCGGGCTCCTCATGAAGCTTTGGTCAATTTCAAATGTTCAGTCTCATTCAACTTGGTAGATGGTCCCTGTCAGTAGTCGGCCACCTCTGACTCTGGTGTTCATGTTCTATCTGAAGTCTACAAATGCTGATATTTTTGTGATGCTACAATCTCTCAGCGGAAATACCTTACCTGATGCATATAGCCTTGCCGTCACCGCGGAGAACAATCTTATTGTCGTTGGAAATTTGGCACCACGACCTATCATGCCATTTTTCCCAGAATCGACTATAGCAGAACTCGAGGTAGCTTCAACCAGCGTTTGTGTGCCCCCTAGTCTATGTATGTGTACCTAGGAATGATGTTGAGCTTGGCTCCAATGCCTAACCCCCTGGTGGCTAAGGTGAGTGACATGAGGGAGCAGTTGCAAATCATGACAAATGAGTTAACCAATATGAACAGGAAATAGTATGCCTACCAGAGGCTTGCTTACCAAAACTACCAAGGCGGGAAACCTCCTTTTCAGTAGAATCAATGACAGGATAGATCGCACAATAATACCCAAGCTCAACAGAGCAATTAGGTTGTGCTCTTGACTATGCTGATGCAGACTTTCTATCCTAATTCAAGTAAAGAGCTGGTAGTGGGACAAAATAATCTTTTCGAAGAGATTAATCCATGGTGCTTCCCTTGCAATGATGCACACATGCCCCAAGATTTCCCATGAGGAAATTTACAATAGAAGATAGCAAAGAAATATAGTCAAGGCATCATGCCCGATTCTGGAGGTCATGCATATGCCTCTCAGCAAATGGAGAACGCAGTTCTCACCACTCAAATGCAAGGAATGTCTATAGAGCAGGAGCTAGAGATAGCTCCGGACCAGACACTCTTTTCTTGGATGGAGGAAGAGGAGTTGGCATACCCGAACGACATTCTAATGACCCAGGCATTGCAAGTACAATCAGATTACAATACCCGTTCCAAGTGAAGGCTCACTGGAGAATTTACATCCTTACAAACTAAAGGGTCACCTAATCCAACGCCCAGTCTGTCAGCAACTGTCTCATCAGTTCTGCATCAGTCTAGGGCCACTATTACAAGTTCCAAGAATCTACTTCCTATGAAAGAAAAAGCTCCCATGACCACCTCGACAATCACCAAACAGCTAGATGTACTAGTGGTGAGGTAGAAGGAGCCAACTACCATAGCTCATCAATCACGTACGCCATTCAACATGGTGGAACAACTAAAGAAATGTTCTACTAATGTTTCTTAGTGGGATATCCTGGCCATCCTAGAGCAAAAGCTACTATTATAGAAGGCATTATTGGGAGAAGAGGGCATGAATATGCTTGAGCAACCCTCAAGAGATAAGATAGACAATCTAGGCCTGGACAAAGTTTTCAAAAATCAATCAATAGAAAATTAGGTTGGAAAAGAGGGTAAGCCTAAACCCAATCCCTTCTTTCTAACACTTATCATTGGTAAAAATCTATTGCATAATTGTATGGTTGACTCTAGTGCTAGCACCACCGCCATGCCCAAGCAAGTAGTTGAAGCTCTAGGACTCGAATACGAGCCTCTTAAGAAGGGAGTTATGCAACTCAACGGGAACAAGGTTGAAACCATTAGAGTAATCAAACGATTGCCTATGGCATTGATTACTTTCTTCATCATTATTGTGAACCAAGACACTGCGCTCATTGATGTCCCTCCTATGTTCAAGATATGTCTGTCCTGAGAATTCACTGCAAATTTTGGAGGTTACCTCTCTTTGGATTGGTCACACCTAATCCTAAGAACCAAACATGGAGCTAAGATGAAGATATTGTCGAAACCTTTACATTCTGAGCATGTGGTTGATGAAGCCATGATCAATTTTGAAGTAGCACATACCTCAATTACCCCGAAAGAGATACCCAATGCCAAACTTCTTGAAGATGAAGAAGCAAGTAGTTCCCGTACTGAGAATGAAGAAGCTCTCTTGAATGAATTTATAAGTTCATACCATTTTGGAAGCTATCATGCAACTGGGCTAGGAACATACGTCATACATGAGGAGGATCAGATTATGCCCAAAGTGACTAAAGAGTTTGGGAGTGAAGGGACCTCAGAGTTATGGACCTTGCACTTTGACGGAGCAAGATGCAGAGTAGGATTCGGTGCTAGAATATGTTTTGTATCTCCATCCAAATAAAAGACCTTAAGGTCATATCATTTCCAATTCACGTGCTCAAACAACGAAGATGAGTATGAGGGCCTTGTCCATGGCTTGAGTTTAGCAAAACGAATGGGTGAAAAGAAAATACAGGTGTTTGGAGATTCAAAATTGGTGGTTAACCAAATCCAAGGGCTATCAGCCACCAAGAATGTTTGTATGTCATCATACCGACATAGGGTCTAGGACCTAATTGAAGGCTTCAAGGCATTCAACATCCAAGTCGTACCTAGAGAGTAGAACTCTGAAGCAAACCGAATGGCAATTGTCGAATCTTAGTTTGAGCCAACTTCCAAGTTAATTGATAACAAACATTTAGTGTGATTGATTGTGTGGCCTGCAATCCCAAATAATGAAAAAAAATAGCAAGTTTTTGATATTGATGCTCATATCACATCATTTCACCAGTTGTTCAGAGAATTTACCGACCAATTATAGCCAAAGATTGCTGAGGCCTATGAAGATCAAGTGGTCCAGCTTAAGTCAAACAAGCTTCCCAAAGGTTTGGTTACTCTCGAGAATTTGTTTGATTCCGATGATGCGAGAAATGACAAGAGGAAGTGTGTAGCTGATAAAGGTGATTACGCCGATTTGCAAATTGGAGAAGATAAAAAGCTTAAGGTCAGAAAAGGAGTCTCATAGAAGAACAAAGAAAGGTTGAAATATTTTTGTGAGAAGTATCTGAATGTGGTAGCATGGTCATATGATGATCTTAAGGGATATGATCCCGGGATTATCCAACACACCATTGAGCTACTAGAGGGAGCAAAACCCGTGCTTCAAAAGCAAAGGCTAGTAAATCCAAAGAATGGGTCGTTAATAGCTCAGGAATTAAAGAAGTTGATTGAATCTCAGATAGTGTTCTCGATCAAACACAGTACTTGGGTGTCTAACCTGGTGCCAGTTCGGAAGAAGAATGGTGATATACGATTGTGCGTTGACTTTCGAGACCTAAATAGAGCATCTCTAAAGAACCACTACCCTTTGCCTTCCATGGAGGAAATTCTGCAAATAGTTGTTGGTTCTGAGATGTTTTCAATGTTAGATGGTTTCTCTGGCTATAATCAGATTCAGGTGAAAGAGGAGGACCAACACAAAACGACATTTACCACCAAGTGGGGAACATATGCTTATGCTAAAATTCCCTTTGGGCTTTCAAATGTCGGATCCACTTTCCAACGAGCTATGGACATTGTTTTCAGGGATTTGATAAATAAGATCATTTTGATCATCTCAATCTTGTCTTCCAGAAGTGCCAGGAGTTTGGGATTTCTCTGAACCTGAAGAAATGTGTGTTTGGGGTCCAACAAGGGAAACTTTTGGGTTATGTCATCTCGAAGGAAGGTATTGCCATTGACCTGGAAAGGGTTAAAGTGATCAAAGAACTCCCTTTATCTATCAACAAAAAAAGGAGTTCAATCTTTTTTGGGAAAGGTTAACTTCATCAGTCAGTTCATACCGAACTTCATAGGGATTGTTCAGCCTATCGCCTTGATGTTGAAAAAATACCAAGCTTTCAAATGGACAGCGGAAGCCAGAAAAGCTTTCGAATAGATTAAAGAAGTCATCTCTTCTACTCCCGTGTTGCTTAATCTGGATTTTTCAAAAGACTTCCTCATGTATGTCTTTGGTGATAGCATGAGTATTGCTACTGTTCTGATGCAGAAAGATGATGAAGATAAAAGAGAATTTCCCATCGTCTTCTATTCGCGCACTCTAAAATATTACGAGGTGAAGTACAAATTTGTGGAGAAGCAAGCCTTTGCTATTGTAAAGTGGTTGAAGAAGTTCTGACACCTCATATCGTGCAAGAAGGTGATTGTTTGTGTGCCACACCCTAGCGTGCGTGAATATATTATGGAAGGTGAAATCACTGAGAAATGGGCTAACTAGATAACCAAGATTCTAGAGTATGACATCGAGATCAAGCCAGTCAAGACTATGAAAGGGAAGGGACTGTGTGAATATTTGGCTAGAAACAACGAAGCAATGACTAAGGTTGAAGTCCTAAAACCCATGCTCTTGAATGAAGAGAGTTATGGAGATGATTGGTTGGATGATAGAATTAATTTCATGCAAACAGGAAGGTACCCGACTGACCTCCCCTCATTTAAAAGGAATTTTTATTGACTGCAGAATAATGGCTATGTACTCTTGGAGGGAGTTATTTTCAAGAGGAACTTCAATGGTGTCTTGTTAAGGTATTTGACACAAGAGCAAGCAAAAAAGATATTGGAGCAGTACCATAGTGGCCCAGCTAGAGGACATTTTTCAGCAAAAACTACTGTAATCAAGATTATGCGTGCTAGTTATTTTTGGTTGACGTTATTTAAGGACTCATATTCATTGGTGAGGTCTTGCAACGAGTGTCATTTTTTTGTTAGGAAAAGGAAGGGCGGGTGCATGAAGTTGGGTTACACTTTTGTGGCCAATTCCAAAAAAAGATTTGAAAATGACATAATGTGAGTGCATTATAACAAACTCACGTTATGTCATTTTAAAAGAAAAAAAAGAAGTGAAAGTGATTCATTTTCTATTATCTGTTTTTCTACTCTTCCCGTGGCCAAAAACCCTCATTTTCGCATTCGCATTCTAGGAGGCATTCTACAAAATTCATCAACAATAGTTTCTTTTTCTTTGCAAAGATGGCGCCAGATAAAGAGGTATGGGAGGTAAGTATTGTTTGCTATTTGTTTTGAATTTCTTAGTTTCAAGTTGATTTTGTTTGTTATTGGTTAGATTTGATTTTTTTTTAATTTGTAGGAGATGCAAATGATCCTACAAATCCTCAAAATCCTCAACAAGAAGAGCAGGAAAATCCTCAACAACAAAATCCTCAAAAATATCAACCTCCCCCACCAATCACTCAACACCCTCCTGACACTCAACAAAATTTGAGGAGTGAAATTGAGAACAACAAAAAACAAATTGGGGATTTATCAGTAGGTTGAGTGATCCAAATGCTTCAACCACAGAAAATAATGGCCCTAGCAAATTCAATGAAAGAGATGTTAAAAAATATAGATTCATTTACCCAACAAATAACTAGATGGCAAGATAGGAGGCAGGTAGCTAAGGCATATTATGCAGATAAACTATCATATAAACAAGTAAAAGATTTAAAAATTACTAAAGGTGATTTGTGCTCTTTATTCACTGACCCTAGAACACATCAAAATCTTAGCCTCAATGTGAAGAGGTTTCCTATTCATTGGTGCCACCACCAAGAGATTAGGAACCATTTTTATGATAGGTGGTACTTGGTCTTTGATTACCCACTGTGCAACAATTGTGAAGTCCCCCAATATTTTCTTAGGAAACTATACAGTGAGTTCATATTGAACCAAATCCCAAATTATTTTGATATGAGGGATTCATAGGGGAGAGGTGGGGGGTCGGCTCAGATAGGCCCGGTGCACAGCCAGATCCCGGCAAGGGAGATGACCTCTCGCTAGGTCACCACGTGAGCAGATTGTTATTGCAAAGGAGAGTCCCGACATAGAGACATTGAAGGCAATCAGCACTTTGACCCAAAGTTTCATCCATCATACTAGCCCTATTGTACAACACCATCCAGGGGAGTCTTCAAGTGGTGGCCTTCGAACCCATGTGTGTCAATCTTGTGAGGCGACTTGTTCATATGACCCCACCGACACTCAAGAGGCTGCTACGTAGCATCTGTATGCTACTATGCATGATCCGTATGCATCTACGGGGATGGAGAGGATGGCTGACATTTTGCATCATGCATATGGCATTGATAGTCAGCTAAAAGTCAGCATGTTCATTGAATTTAATTTATTAAATTTTGATTCTGAAATGCAAGATTAACTAATTTAGTTTTATTATTTTAATAAAATTGTAGGGTCGCAGTGTTGAGACTGGATACACCTGTCCTCCACCTACTTATTTCTGCAGTACACCTATCAGTGGGGTATGTAACTAGTAAACAATTATAAATTTATTACATGTTAATAGCATTGTTTTACGAAATGGTATTTTAATATGTGATTTTGGATGTTGAATAGGCTAATATTGGAGGTTTCAAAAAAACACCTCCTAGTGCCTGGATTTACTCAAATGTACTCAGAGGTAATAGAATAAAGAGAACTTAACTAATGAATTCTACTTAATAGATTTGTGTAGTTTATATTCATATTGTTGGTTACGTTGCATTACACATCATTCAAACTCAAAGCATTAATTCAAATTCCATAACTAATAACTAGATGTTGATAGATGACAAAATTTCAACTATACAATATAGTTGTTTAGAAAGTCAACATAAGCAGCACAATGCAATTACTTCACATGGAGGCATGTGCTTGCAAAGGTGCACCAACATGACAAACTATGGATGCTTGGAAAAAATATATGAAACCATAATAGTAAGCAATAGCATAGATAGGGAAGTTAGTGATGCAAAGCATCATATCAAAACACTCAATCATCAGGGTACATCTGACCCAATTGAATCAGGAGAAGATCAAATTGAATAAGCAACTAAAATTTCTTTCTCTCTTCATCAAAAATCACATTGTTTCATTTGCAAACCACAAGGCAACAACAAGCCAACTCATTTCAATACTTCTTCTTATCATCCTCAAGCTTCAAACATCTTATTTATCAACAAAAATGATTGATCCATGCATAAGAAACCTAATTAGAGTCACTAAACAATCCACTCTTTCATCATTCACCAAGGCACCCTTCCACTCAATTTGCTTTACCTAGGAAAAATAACCAAAAACCAATATTTCATGTTACAACCTATATCCATCAGATCCTAACACACCTTTTTCATCATCAATTTATCTGAATTCAAAGAAAAAACCTGATAAAGAGCTTTGAATCTTTCAATTCCTTAAACAACTCACCAAATTTTCACTTTTACCAACTAGTTCCTCAAGACTAAGATAAGTTACAATCAACCATTTACACCTCAATCATTTCATCTAACTTCCAATACATTACTCACGTCATGTTTTTGACTAAAAAAAACCTAGTTCATATCCACATAATACTGATTTATCAAATTCATAAGTACTTATGTAGTCAAATTACCATTTCCACCTAGAGACATATTGCTACAACATATCAAATCATCATGTTTGGCCTCAATGCCTTCACCAAACCATTCACACACCTTTGGTATCTTCACATTGATGGTTCTATGCCAAAATAAACATTTAAATCTCTATATTTACATAATTACACACTTTTACAGTCTTACCACCATTTTGCTTGTAGGTCACATATCCCTTAATCGGGTGATTCCTTTCCATTCACTTTGTATATCCACATTCCCAATGTACATTCAGGAGCCCTTTTTAACACATCATAACATATCAAAATTTCTCAGTAGTTTGTCATAAAGAAATTACTAGATTCTTGAATTGTTCGTTGGAAAGGGCTACTAATTTAGGCCTAAATTACAAATAAAGTGCTCATAGTTTATCACCAAAATACCAAAGGACTGAAAATAGTCATTCATTATGTCACAAAACTGAAGAATCAAACATTTTTAGTGACAGAAAGGCTCCATAAATCATTGTTCCAAAAAACCCCTATTCTATGCACAAATCAAGCCCTACAAAGGAGGGTTTATTGCATAAGGTACTTACAAACCTTAAATAATCCTGCCACCACCACAAACACCATGGAAATAGCATGCATAAGCTTTAGAAACTCACCACCTACCTTCATGCATGCTTTTGCATTGAACACCACCCTGAAACCATGCTTTCCATGAAGGAAACAGAGATTTCTTGATTTCCCTATTCCTATACACTCACAAATTGCTTAAAACATTCTAAAAACCTTCTATACATTCCATCCCACCAATCTCCTAAATCTACATTGGTGGGATGGTGAATTCAAGCCTTAAATGACCCTCAAAACCCTTGACTGGTTAATTTGACATACCACAAAAACCTTGGCTTTTAAATTTGATGGTAACTCTTCAAAACATCACTAGATGATTGTTAACACCCTGCATAAAGTGAACAAAAAAATATATATATAGCTCGTGCAAGAACTAAATTCAAGAATGAAACACAGTGAAAACAAGAACAAGGAACTTTATTTATTGAAAATGATTCAAGAATACAAAATTTGTTCTGTTTCCCGCCTTTTACATGCTTTTATATATATTCCCAATAAGATAACTGCCTTTTGAATCTCCCTCATCGAGTGAAACTACCTAAACTGCCTTGTGACTTTTAATATTCCATGCTTCTTTGCCTTTTTACAATTTTTCCCATCTTTAACAACATTTGGAAATCTTTTTTTTTTGTGACCACCTAAGGACCTTAAATACAATGAAGTAGGTCTTTATATGACCTTTACTAGAATTTACAAATGGGCATTCAATCTAGACAAAAAATTTCCTATGAGAGGCAACTAGTAACCTAGGTGCTCCTGCACCAGTTAGTAGTTTGAAAAAATGCCTCAAAGAAATGTGGTCTCATGGTGATGGAATTCTGTTCCATCACCACATGAGACCACATTTCTTCGAGGCATTTCTTCAAACTGCTCACCACCTTTCCTATGATACCACATTTTATCAAACTACTCACTTCCTTGCAGTTGTTGCTATGGCTAAAAGCCTAAAATAGGTGCTTTCCAACAAACTATATGGATACTTGGAAAAATATCTATCAAAGCATAATAGTAAGCAATAATACCATAGAGAAGGAAATGAACTTTTTTTTTAAATGCCTGGAAGAAATGTGGTCTTATGGCGATGGAATGTCATGACATGCATTTTTTTGTAATGGCATGCCATCACCACGAGACCCCATTTCTTTTGAGGCATTTTTTCAAACAGTTCACTGCCTTCTCTATGCCACTATAATTATCGTACATGTCTATGAAAGCATTTAATCAAATGGTTTAAAGGCTTGCTACTATGGGTAAAAGCCTAAAAACACATCCTTTCGAACAAGATATGGATAGGGAAAATAGTAAGCATGATAATTAGAAATATATAGTTTAATACTTGTACTCAAAATTTTGTTCATTAGATCTCATACATTATAAGTAATGTGACATGGATCGCTATAGTAACTTTTTTGTGATTGAATAATTTTTTGTTTTATTTTTAGATGTTGATTGTGGAAACAACTCCAAATGTTACAAGGGCAATGGATATCGGTGTTTCATCCGCTATACAATCTTCGATGGCTCTGATAGGGGAGGTATGAGGAAAATTACTAAATTTCAATTTACATTCGTTGTTATAGATGTTAGTTCTAGTGAAAAATCAAACCATTATTGATTCATAGTTTAATTCCTATTTGGATGGTTTATACAGGGCTTGAGCATGCCTCAACATTGGCTTGCAAATATTTCCATCATGGAGAGTGATCACGAGATGGTCGTAAGTGATTATTTTGTTAAATATATCATTTTTTTATAATGTAACTTCTATATATTAATGTCTTTACTTCTTATTGTAACAGTTAAAACTTCACCAGGAGCTAAACTCTAGGAGGAGGAGCAGGAGCATTCCTCGAGCACAGCAGAAATAAGTGATGGACTTATCACCATCAGATCACCAAACAAAGGGAAAGAATTTATTTCTAGAGCATGGAGAGAAATGAGTTTTGATTCCAGAGCCCTTTGTTGTATGCCTAGACATGGCAATTTTGTACATATTTTGTATTGGATATATTTGACATTGTATGCCTATATGGCATTCTCGTAAGCCTATATGGCTATTTTCTAACTATATTTTATACTTATATCGACATATATTGATGTATGCGTACATGGCTATTTGGTTAATACAAATATTTTTTATCGATATTTGGTGTCCATATTTGAACTGAGAATTTATACACATATGTAGAGAAACAAAGGAATACTACAAACTGAAACAAATTACATTTTGTTCTCACTGACTTGATGTACTCTCCAACATCTCTCTCCTCTCATGTGAAAAGAGTTAGAACTTCTTGGCCATGCCTTTGCATCATTCAGGAAGTTTTGCTCTTTTTGACAATGTTAAAAGCATGATTGCATACAGATTAGGCAAAAGACTTTTCCTTTTAGATTAGCAATGCATGGAAGTTTCAAAAAGTATCCTTGATATTACAAAAAGATATGTGTTTATACCATAGCAGCAAAATATTTTGGGGAAAAAATCGCAAACTAAAAGTATAAGATTTTGAAAATTGGAAAAAGTCTAGAAAAAAAATTAAAAAAAATCAGATTTTAAAAAAAGGTAAAAATTAGAACAAAGAGAGTAAAACTTTTTTTCAAAAATTTAAAGGCATTTCCATAGCATAGAGATATGAGTGAAATAAAATAAAGAGTTTAATCCAATAACTGTAAAAATAGATTTTTGTAGTTTATATTCATATCGCTCATTACATTGCATCAAGAGACATCTTTCTCAAACTCAAAGCATTGTCACATTGCATAACTAATAACCTAGATGTTGATAGATGAAAATTTCAATTACAATATAGTTTTTACAAAGTCAATTCCAAGGCCATGCAATTAATTCATTTATAACCATTAACTATGGGAGCAGCCGCTAATTGCATTTGCTTGTCATAGCATTCTATGAGACCACATTTCTTTGAGGCATTTTTTCAAACAGCTTCATCATTTTCTATATCACTTTTTATACATGTCTACCAAAGCATTTTGTCAAATAGTTCTACCTTGTTGCTGGCTGAAATTCCAAACAAGTGCTTTAAACAAGCTATGGATGCTTGAAAAATCTATCAAAAGCATAATAGTAGCATTATCATAGACAAGGGCAATGAACTCTTTGAAATTTCAGTTAGGCCGAATTGCTGGTGATGGAATGCCATGAAATCAAATGTTTTTGGATTGTCATGGCATTCCATCACCACAGACCCTTACTTTGGAGGCATTTTTCAAAGAGTTCACTGCCTTGTCTATGCTACCACTTTTTTCATACATGTCTACCAAAGCATTTTATCAAACAGTTCACTGCCTTGCTGCTATGGCTAAAAGCCTAAAACGGGTGCTTTTGAACAAGCTATGGGTGCTTGGAAAAAATATATCATAAAGTATTAATAGTAGTTAATAGCATAGACAAGGAATGAATTGTTTGAAAATTTCGAAGAATGGAATTACGGTGAATGCTGCCATGACAAGCAAATTGTTATGGGATTGTCATGGCATTCCATCACCATGAGACCACATTTCTTTGAGGCATTTTTTTCAACAATTCACTGCCTTGTTCATGCTACCACATTTTTCATACATGCTTACCAAAAGCATTTTATCAAACGCTTCACCTCCTTGCTACCATATGGCTAAAATCCTAAAATAGGTGCTTTCCAAACAAGCTATGGATGCTTGGAAAAATCTATCAAAGCATGCTGGTTGTTGTTATTGCATAGACAGTGAACAACTATTTAGGGGCTCAAGAAATGTGTGGTCTCAATGATGAAACGCCAGCATAACCATATCAATTTTCGTCATATATCTACGCGTCATTCCAGTCACCATGAAACCACACATTTCTTTGAGGCATTTTTCAAATAGTTAATTTCCTTGTCTATGCTACTACATTTTTGCATACATGTCTACCAAAGCATTTTGTCAAACGATTCAATCGGCTTGTTGCTATGGCTAAAAGCCTCTAAAAATGTAATTTTGAACAAGCTATGGATAGTTGGAAAAATCTATCAAAGAATAATAGTAAGCAACAAGTTATGGTCTCATATGTTTTTTCACGAAAAATCAACGCGGATTTTATTCACATTTTTTTGCAGGTTGTAAACACTTTTTTTTTTGGCAATTTTGTTGTTTTAAATGAAATTCAAGTTTATGGTGGTTTTTTTGTTTATATGATGATATGTGATATTCTAATCCTAATTCAATCTTCTAGGTTGTATAGATATATTGTTTTTACATGTTTTTTGTACCAACGAACCCAAAATGAATCAAACCTCCCTCCAAAAAAATGGCTAAAACTTGAACCGAACCTCAAACCTAAACCTCAAAACCTATTCTAACACTCTTCATTCTGCTTGCACAAACTTAATTGACCACCAAATTATGTTGCCCCTTGACTTTACCCACGTTTACTCCCTCAAACCTCTCTTTTTCATTCAAAACCCATGTTTTCCCAACTAGGGCATGTCATGCCATAACATACTTTTGACCTCCCCTATCCTTACAGACCTTTTGAAGACATCAAACTCCACAATCTCACCCTATTTCCAACCTATTCTAACTTATTTTTAAGAAATTTCTTCTTTTCACCTCTTCTAGCCTTGTTGTTAAGGGGCATCAATTTTGAATTTTCAATAGGGGAAGTCTTAGTAATCTCTTCCAATGCCCTTACTAATGCTATTTTATTATTCCTACTCCCTATCCTACTTACATCAGGCCCATATCACCAAGACACAACTTGAACAATAGGTGGAATGGCCTATTTCAACATACTACACTCAAACCCTTATGGGATCGATCCAGTTGAACATAGCTCAGAGCGATTCCGCATGTTTGGATGAGAAAGAGGACCATGCCTAGCGTAAACATGCCTATTAAGACAAGTTGGAGCAGTCTATTTGGTGACACAAGTTGCAAAACGAAAGTTGCACCACTTTGCAACTTTCCACTGCTTCCATTTGACACTTTTTCCATCAACTAAAAAATGGACACCACAGGAAAACCACTCCAAGATAATGAAAAATGAGAGAGGTTATTGTAGAGGGGCCCAACGCAATCCCATGGGATTAGATGAGAATTTTCTAAGCATCACGGTGTCCGAGTAACCTCATGCTAAATTTTGCAGCCATTTTGCCCTCTGGACCCTTAAGGGATCATTCCGGTTGAACGTATCTCAGAGCGATTCCGCGTGTTTGGGTATGAAAGAGGACCATTCATAGCATAAAAATTCCTATTTAGACGCGTTGGAACAATCTTTTTGGTCACACGAGTTGCAGAACGAAAGTTGCACCACTTTGCAACTTTCCATTGCTTCCATTTGACACTTTTTCATCAACTGAAAACTGGACACCATAGGAAAACCACTCTGAGATAAAGAAAACTGAGAGAGGTTATTGTAGAGGGGCCCAACATAATCCCATGGGATTAGATGAGAATTTTCTAAGCATCACGATGTCCGAGTAACCTCATGTTTAAGTTTGTAGCTATTTTTCCCTTTAGACCCTCAAGGGATCAATTCGGTTGAACATAGCTCAGAGCGATTCTGCATGTTTGGGTGTGAAAGAGGACCATTCCTAGCATAAACATGCCTATTCAGACATGTTGGAACAATCCATTTGGTCACATGAGTTGCAGAACAAAATTTGCACCACTTTGCAACTTTCCACTACTTCCATTTGACACTTTTTCCATCAACTGAAAACTGGACACCACGGGAAAACAACTTCGAGATAACAAAAACCAAGAGAGGTTATTGTAGAGGGGACCAATACGATCCCATGGGATTAGATGAGAAGTTTCTAAGAATCACGGTGTCCGAGTAACCTCATGCTGAAGTTTGTAGTCATTTTGCCCTTTGGACCCTTAAGGGATCGATCCGGTTGAACGTAGCTCAGAGCGATTCCGCATGTTTGGGTATGAAAGAGGACCATGCCTAGCATAAAAATTCCTATTCGGATGTGTTGGAATAGTCCGTTTGGTCACATGAGTTGTAGAACAAAAGTTGCATAACCTTGCAACTTTCCATTGCTTGCATTTGACACTTTTTCCATCAACTGAAAACTAGACACCACGGGAAAACCACTCTGAGATAACGAAAACCGAGAGATGTTATTTTAGGGGGGAACAACGCGATCTCATATGATCAAACAAGAATTTGTAATCATCATAGTGTCCAAGTAACCTCATACTGAAGATTGCAGCCATTTTTCCCTTTGGACCCTTAAGGGATCGATCCAATTGAACAAAGGGTCTATACTCTAAACTTATCCAAACCTTACCAACTCTTGGGGAAGCAATTCTAAGGTGTCAAAACTTCAAAATCCACAATCAGATCTTAGTTATACCATCATACAATGGGTAAACCACAAAACTCCCTATTGTAGCCTAAACCCTAGGGGTTTATTAAAAATGATACTTAAAAATCCACAATCAGAATCACTAGCTTCCATATTCAAAAATTCCCAACCACCATCTTCAATAAATTGGCCACTCGTTCAAGTTCATTATGATTTCATAATACTTTATATCCATGGAGTTTAGCCATTCCTTCCTACCATCAAGTGAAGATTGAGGAATGGCCTCAATGCGGAGTACATCCCGCTTGAAGTCTTTCAAAATAATAGCCATATCAAATTCCTTATGCCCAAGTCATACTCTCTCAAGGTTAACAATCATACATTGACCTTCTTGTCCCTCCTAAAGTTTGGACCACATCCATTACCTCCACATAAAACTTGACATCCTTGGTCTTCTTGGTTCCCATGCCTTGATATGGTTATGAAATGAAAATGAAGCAAAGTAATCATCTCCTTCTCCGCTAGCTGAAAGAATGCATGCTTAATTTTTTGATACATGATATTAGCTCTCATCTACTCTCATGGTTGAATAACAAATCTAGTATGGTGGGCCTGTGACCTAAATATCTTTCTTCCTCTTCCACCAAATGTTGGCCTCGATCCACACGCTTGTCACCTCTTGTCAAAATTTAGTTGACTTTTGTTTTTGAAAGCCAGTTTCTCCTAAGTCACCGCTGTTGCCTCCTCAGCCTTTCTCATGTGACTCTTTCATTGCCATGATCATCTCTAGTATTTAATCATTTGTACCACATGTGGTTGATGTGCTTTGAATCCTAATCTAAAGGAAATTTCCTCAACATAAATACTGCTAGGGAATTTCAATGTTGCCATTGTAGTTGGTATTAAAGTCGGTACCTGCAACATTGAAAATTATCCTTATATAAGAATTTCCTCCATCTTGTTGGCTTGTAACACTCTTGATGGTGGCTACATGAAATCTGATTCTGATTCCTCTTCTACATTAGAGGGAACTCATATATCCTTGTTCTGACTCTTCTGAATTATCAGAATTAGAATCACTAGCTTCCATATTCAAAAATTCCCAACCACAATCTTCAATAAATTAGCCACTAGTTCAAGTTCATTCTACTTTCATAATACTTTATATCCATGGATTTCAGCCATTCCCCCATGCCATCAAGTGAATATTGAGGAATGGCATCAATGCAAAGTGCATCCCACTTGAAGTCTTTCAAAATAATAGCCATATCAAATGCCTTTTGCCCAAG
>VDFB02153695.1:49110-74339 GCA_007258455.2 Sequoia sempervirens
ATGACATACCAACATATGTATACATACAAACATATCAACAATCATTCAATAAAGTGGCATTTAACTAAAGGAAGACATAATGTGAGTGTGTTATGTGTTGCTAGACATGTTCCTCAGAGAAGCAAAAAATGTCAAAACTAACACATAACACACTTGTGTTATAACACGCTCGCGTTATATTTTTCTTTGGGAATTCATGAGCCTTAGCTTTGGTATTTTCCTTGGAATACCAACCTAAAGGCTTGTAGGGAATTCCCAATGACTAGAGACATGTTTTTGCAAATTCAACAATTTTTCACATAATCGAGTTCATGCTCACCATCAGGATTGCATCTGGTTCAATATCAACAAAATCAAACACATGAGTAATGTTAGGTTCTCTCTAGCAGCTTTTCCAACAATGTAATTTTTTCTTCTCTTCGACAATGTAAGCCTTTCATCAATTTCTTTTGTTTTGTATGTTTGTTTTTGTCAAAAAATAGTGTTTGGTATTTTTTATTTATAAATTAACCGTTCATCAAAATTTCAAATAAATTACATTTTTAGAAACTAGACTCCATTCTACAAATTTAAAAATAAAAAAATAAAAAATCTATTACTTTCCAAAATTTGTAGGGGGAGCACGGCCATAATTCTATTTTTTAGGAAGTGCCCACTTAGAAAATTAGTAAAAAATCAAATATTCATTAAAAAATTATCAGAAAAATTGTGCATCAACTAGATACTGTTAGCTAACTTCTAACTATAGATTTTAAAAATACTACAAAATTTCACCGTGCTAGGGTCGTACAAGAGTTGCTATATTATGTTTTTCTGACAAAAAAAAGAAATTTGTGTACATCACTCTTTTGAACCCCTTAATCTCAACCATTTTCAAAATAAATTAGTAGTTTAGAAAGTAGACTCAGAGCACTTCGATCCTTGTTTTGTTCCATCTCAAAATTTTGAGTGTAACTATCCTCAATTTTCATCAAAGGTCAATATTTCCTGATTTGAGGAAAAAAACAAAAAAAAAACAAAAAAAAAGAAAAAAAAGTGGCCACTTAAGCCCCCTTTTTGGGAACCATCCTTACCCGGAAAAATGTCGCCATGCCACTGAAACCAATTGTAGTGGAAGAGCCATTTTCTCAATGGGGTCTCGACTTCATTGGCATGATCAATCCGTTTTCATCAGCCGGACACAGATGGATCCTGACGACAACTGACTATTTCACTAGGTGGACTGAAGTTGTACCTTTGAAAAATGCAACCGAGGAAACAATTGTGAACTTCCTGGAAGAACTGGTAGCTAGGTTTGGCCCACCAAAGACAATTATCTCGGATAATTCTAGAGCTTTTCTCAACTCCAAAATCAACCAATTTGCACTAAAATATGGAATCTTCCTAAAGACATCCTCCAACCACTATCCACAAGGAAATGGCCTTGCCGAATCTACAAACAAGAATCTTCCCTAGCTGATCAAGAGAATAGGTTCAGAACATTAAAAGGAGTGGCATAAACACCTCCGAATAGCACTATGGGTAGATCATATCATGCCCAAACAAATATTGAAAACATCCCCTTACAAGATGGTATACGAGAAGGAGGCATTGTTGCCAATCTCTATGGAAATCCCTGCAGTCCAATTACTCAAGTCTCTTGAAATTGAACAAAATGGAGTGATGGAGGTGTAGTTGGAAGAATTACTTGAGGTTCAGGAGAAATGAGAGCATTCTCTTGAGGCAATGACTAACCGCCAATAGGTGGTAAAGAAATAGTTTGAAAAGAAAACGTCTGACCAGGGTCTGCAATGTGGAGACTTGGTGCTCAAATTTAATGAGCACAGAGTGAAACCTGGTCAACATGGAAAGTTTGAGAGTGTTTGGGAAGGACCATTCAAAATCACATAGTTCAAGCAACACAACTCGTTCGAGTTGGAAACAATGGAGGGTGAGGCCTTGGGTATTCTAGTTAATGGAATACACCTCAAGAAATTCAATTAATTTAGCTTTTGTAGTAAGTGTGCAAATATGTATATATTTTTCCTGCTTTGTTAGTTTTAGGCCATTCTCAATGCTTTCTTAAAATCAACAACCACATTGATGGATGAAAATGAGATAAAATGAAGAAAAGAACCAAACTATAGGAAATATATGTATTGTATTGATTATAGAGATATTTACATCTATATACATATTGATGTAACGGGGCCCATAGCCATGTTCTAAAAAATACACATATTGTCGCTGACAAGTGTTGCAGAGAATGTTTAAAATAAAAAAAGGAAGAGGGATCTTCTAGACGTCTCTTCAGGTACTCGAGGGTCCAGCAATGGTAGCTTGGGTCTTCTTGCACGTAAGCCTAATTGGTGTTTCCATGACTACCACTACTCTCGCTAAGTAATGAAGCTACCAACTATATCCTATGTCCAATTGCTAAGAAATGCTAAGTGTAAATATGGATTTCCAAAATGCCAAGGGGTCCTTCTTATAGATGGGGAGAGGCTTCCCTAATTGAGAAAGGTATGTTTACGTTAGAGGAAAATGGTATGAAAGAGCCCTGACAAGCTGTGTTGTGGCATGCGAAATAATGAAGATAATCAAATGTAGTTTCAATTTGTTCAAATTAAGCCTTTTTAAAGGGTAGAGAAGGAGCCAACTATCGCCATAAGGAATTTTTCCATCTTGGTTAAATCAAAGCAAATCTCTTAAGGTGAAGTCATTGGTTGATGTGCCCTGTTACAATCAAGTAATCATTAAATGAAAAATCTCACGAAAAAGATATGGCACTGCTGATTTGGTACATTTTCCAAGAAAAATTAGAGCTACCATATGTCAGGTCATGTCTCTTAATGTGTGGAATCCTTTGGTGAGTTGGTAGCCTCTTCGCACGTAAGAAAGGGTTAGTGGTGCATGGCATAATCAATGTGAAAGATAGTGTGTACCCTTACTAATCTGATATTTTCAAGAATAAAAAAGACAGATAGGAGCATCATATGTAAGGAATTCATCATGCGAGGTTGGCCAAGTGTGTAACTTCCTTTGTCATTTGCAGAGACAAAGAAAGGATTTCAAAAACTAAGCAGCAGAGTCATTTGAAATACAAGTAAAATGGTTGAAATTGCAAAGAGCTCAACTCAAGTAGTCGCCACTAACAACATTGAGGAATGAAGGATGTTGACGCCTTGCGTGAATATCTACGACCAAGTTTCTTATGCAACCCCAAGAATTGCAGCTAGACTTTCATGGCCCTGCACTAAGCTGGAGGACCAGAAAATGTTAAACACAATTTCTCCTAGAAACCAAGCTTTGGTTTCAAAGGATTGGGATAATTTCTAAGATTTGGGATTATCTTAGAACCCCAAAGGTTTAAGAGAGGTTGCATGCAAAAAATATGAAAAATATCAGTGATCCTTTTCCTTTCCGACTGTGGAATTGTGGTCTCCCTCAGTACATGGTTCCTTTGGTGCACTACTGTCCATAGATTGTGGCTGCCTATGCTAAAAGTTTTGACGCCGATTCAAAAATTATAAGTGGCCATAATTTTAGGGTGGTAATCTATCACCAAGCTCTCCAGGATATGTTGTGCATCCCTCTTAATGATCTTGTAGGTGTTGAGGATTTTGATCTTTCTAGACTACAAAATTACTAGAGGATGTTGAGAGCAGCGAAATAATTTTTCAATGCTGAAATGAGTAAGCCACCAAATAACTCTATCCCTCCTAGCTTTCCTCTTATTTTGGCTGATTTTAAAGCAGGCATGGCTTCCTTCTTCTCTATGTTCGCGTTGGTGTGTGGGTTGGAAACAAATAAGGAAGTCTCGAATTTCCAAATGAGCATAGGCTTTATGCTGAAAAAGAATAATGAGCCTCTACTAATGGACTTTGCGAAAGTCATTGTGGAAGGGATGTGCTGACAGCTGAAGGAGTTTGAGCCTGGTTCCAAGTTTGGGTATTCTTCTTTCTTGGCCTACATGATTTTACATCAGAACCTGGATTATTTCCTATAATTTTTTCCCCTGGCAGTATTTGATGAAAATGGTGCTAGAAAGCCAGTTTCGACTTGGACTCCTATCCTCTCAAAAAAAAATTGATTATTACGCATTTTTAGATGCATTCCTAGCGTTGACTTTAAGATATTTGGATCAAATGGGAGGTAAGAGGTCTAGTTGCTTGACACAGAGTCAAATATCATGGATGAGAGGCCTTGTACCACCTTACGATTGGTTTTTTGGTTCAAATTTTACAATTCTTCACATGCAGGGTTTCTTCTAAGAGCCTTTCTGGCTCCCACGTTTTGTTTTAGACAAGGTGTTGGCCTTGGAGGTTTTTAGGCAATTGTGTAATATTGAAAATGATTATTGGGGGGGAAAGCTCTGGTGCTGCCAATCATGTTTGGCTTTGTAGCATTGGTCAAGAAGAAGAATCTGAGGGTGAATAATTTTGAAGTGTTGTATTCCAAGTTAGGTGACCTTGGATTGGTGATTATCTGTGATACATGGCACTATAATCTAGTAGGTAATTTGGCAGAGATACGAATTAAGATCCCTCACCAAACTTGGTCATTTTGGGACCCTCAAAGAAATGCAAATGAGGGAAATGAGAGGTTATACATTGGCCTTGATCACATCCCTTCTAGCTCGGGTCGACCAGCTTGGCTGAGTTTTTATCATATAGTGGCCTAACTTGAACCATATAATAAATCAGTTTCTCTATAGCCAATTAGCAAGGCTTAGATGGAAGCCTAAAAAGATTAAGGTTTTTTGGATTTATAGACAAGAGATAAAAATACTGACGAGCTCTTTCAGGAAGTGGACTCAAACAACAAGTTTGATGATATCTAGTGTTGTGAGCATTCAGACAATCATGATTCTCCTAATCCTTCAGAGTTTGGGAAGTGTGGTGAGGCAGAAAGTGCAGCTCCAGAGCATGACAAAGAAGTATCCCAAAAGGCTCCAATGATGGAAGAAGGTCTTGTGCAAGGAGAGACAGTCAGTGGACAACAATTGCAATGTGAAGACTCTTCAAATACACAACTGTCAGAGCCAACCAGCTCCTCTAGATCGGGGAAGAAGAGTTCAAGCTCTGTTAGGCGTCATCGAAAGGTTATTTTGGACCTAGATGATTCCCTGCAAGAGAAGTGACCTTAGACAGAGGAAGTAGGAAGAGGAGGAGAAGAACAGTGCGAAGAGGTAGTTGTATCTGCTACAAATCTTTAGGAAACTCAGGTACATTTCTCCCCTTCTCTCTCTTCTATGTCTCTAGTTTCCTCTACGCCTGCTTCTGCCATGTCACTCGCGTCAGCTATTCCTCTCACTAGTCACCCAAGGTAGGTCAACATTGGTTCCCCTAGGGGTCCCCATTCGCCTCCTCCTATGTCTACTACCCCTGAGGTGCACATAATGGCAACGCATCCTATCCCACTAAGTCAATAGTTTGTATCTTCGATGCCTCAACGTCAAGTGGCTACTTCCTCAGCCTTTTTCCCCACTATGTTTTCACCATCTCAAAGAAGTCAGTTTATCCCACCTTTTTCCTCGGTAATTGTTGTGAGACCTAGAAAATTCGCTGATATGTTAAGCATGCTATCATTCCCATTAACAGTTCCCCTAGAGTTTCCTTTTTCTAGTGGATTAGGTATTTTGCCCCAAGAGTATTTCTCACAGGTGGATGTTTCCAAAAGTGCCCGGGCTAGCTGAACACAAAAAAGAAGGGGGAAGGATGGAAACAAACCTGTGGAACCCCTTATGCAGATTGTGTTCAACGAAAGTCAAAATTTGTTGATGTTTGTGAATGTGGCACCCAATGTCATCAAGCCGGTCAGATAAATGCATCCAAATGATTATTTTGTTAATGTCATAGGACTTGATTTGCGACAGGCTCATCCACAGGCAAGGTAGAATTAATGGAGGAAACCCAAAGGGTGGTGACAACTGATTTCCTCAAGCTCAGTTGCCAAATGAAGAAGAAAGATGAAGAAATCAAAAACCTAAAAGGAAAAGTGGAGATTTGGTCAAATAAGCATAAGGCTCAAGAGATTGAAATCAATTAGCTACGGGATGAAAGGAATGCCTTTGAGAGAAAAGTCACTGAACTTTAGGCTCTGAGTGCAGAGGTTTTTCCAGCCTTGCAGAGAGAAATTAAGAAATCTTGGGTGACCAAGGTGGCCCTCGACAATGAGTTGAAGCAAGCAAGTGATGGTTTGAAACACCTTCAGTAGAGTGCCAATGATGAGGTAAATGAAATGAACGCTGCATTGGAGTAGGAAACAGAAAAGAAAAAACAAGCCAAGTTAGCCTTGAAGGAGGAGGAAGAAAATACTGCTCTAAGGAATCAGATTTCAGTCCTAGAGGGAAGCATTGCAGAGTTGAAAGCAGAATTGAGCAGCAAGGTTGCGGAGGTGGACCTTTTGAGATCCCAACCTCTTGCATCCAAAATGAACTCACTAGAAATAGCCACATGGTACATGAAAACTTGTGCACTCTCTCTGCACCATCGGATGAGGTATGGATGTCCCTTCAGGCTACCCTCTCCAAGTTGTGAGTGATTAGTCCATTGGAGGTAGGACTGGTCTATGAGGCCATGATCTGGAGATTCTCATTCCACAGGTGAAATGTCTAGGCTGTGAGTCCCCAAGTTATGAATATTTATTCATGTACTACTCTTTTCCTTTGCGGTCCTTCTTTCTTTCATGGCTTCACCTTTTATTTTGGTATTGCTCGCAACTTTCTGGTTGCCACCACGTGGCATCCTATCGGAGCTTCCCTTCAAGAATCTTCTTTCTCCTTTTTCCAGGCTCTGGTTTCTTGACACATCACCTTCACCTGCTTTCTGTTTGGATGGGGCCCACTCCCCAGTTACCCTTGTTGGGAGCTTTCCACATGGCGTTTGTTTGGGCATTCATTTTTTTGTTTGATGGTTGTTGCAATTATTTCCGTTTTGTTGCTGCATGTCCTTTCCATTTTGTTGTTGCGTGACCTATCTCTCCTTAGAATGTCCCTGTTGGCATGCTACCTTTCCTTCTTTTTATTGGTGCCTACACTGGGGAATCTTTCTCGTTGGTGACTTTGCTGGAGCATCTTTCTTGTTGGAGCCTCTAGGCGGTGGACTAGATAATTTAAGCAGCCCTTTCTTCATTTTGTTGTTGTTGTTAGATGGACCAAAATTTCCTGAGCACTAAGAATTATCCTCTATAGTGTTTGATATTAAATTTGAACTTTCAAACTGTGCCATTCTATTTGGCCTCTCTGTTTTCAAGCATTTGATAGGACATTAAATTGTGCTTACATTTTCTAAAATATATGAACATTTGTTTCAATCTTTTATAATATTTATATAGCTTAGCCTAATATAGATCATGTTGCTACTCTTTTGTGTTAGCTTATGTTGTATGGGTTATATTATGCAAATGGTTTGATGTTCTTGTGTTTGCGGTGCTGGGAATTGTCTATTTGATATACGCTAATTACTACTTGAGCCTTTGTTTTTGCAATGTGCTTACTTATCTCATTACTGATCTGGCGCATCACCTTGGCTTAGATTTATTTATTTTATGTTTGTCTTCATTCCCTTTTCTTTCCCCCATTAAAAAATGAAGATCCGGTTTCGATAAAATCTCGAAGGTCGCTTAGCTATGCGCACAAGTCCCCCCAATAGCTAAGTTTCCCATAAGGCTGATGCCTGCAAACTTTTGCATCAACACCATGAATATCTAGAATAATCATCAATAAAGGAAACATCTAATTGTGAGAATTTTTAATAGATGGTACATCCATAGGACCAAATACATCACTATGAATTATCTCCTCAACTTGTTTAGCCCTAGTACTTCCAAATTCAAATGAAACCCTATGTTGCTTTCCATACACATAGTGTTCACAAAAATCAAAATCAGTAGAGTAACTTGACAAACAATCAACCATTATTTTATTTGAGGGTTTTGAGACCCTTTTCACCAATATGACCCATTTTGTGGTGGGTATGTTTAAGAAGTTGAGTCCACTTTAAGTGGAAGTGTTTTCCATACTTTTTAGAATTTGTCTCGTTTGACCTAAAAATTTGAAGCAATTAAAGATTGAATCTTAAAAGAGTTAGCAATGTATGAAATGTAGTGCTCTGAGTCTAGTTTCCAAATATGTAAATGTAGTACTCTGAGTCTAGTTTCCAAATATGTAATTTATTTTAATACCCAGATGATACAAATTGATTTTCAATACGCATGTATAAAAACCACTATTTCAAAGTCACTTTTTTTTACCATCATGCATGTGCATGTCATCCATATTTTGAGCTAAATAATTGTATTTTTTTTTTTAATTCTTTTGGGAAAAGATCTATAATACAATGAAAAATGTGAATGATATTTTTTTGTAATTTTTTTGAATATTTTTTTTCTTAATTTTTTATTGGTCATAATTGTTGTTTTGAAAAATCCTCCTATATGTCATGCATAAGATGACCTAAACTTATCATTTTCTATTTTTTTTTAAATTGAAAAGAATTGTTTGAAGAATGTGCACATATAAATTTTTTTCAAAAACTTATTTTAATAAAAAGTTATTAAAATATTAAAAACCTTGATATTTCAAGTTGATGGACCAGTTTCAACAAAAAATATTTGCAAAATAGAAAAAGTAATCCAATTGTAAAAAATACATATTTGCAATCTACATAATCTCATCTATAGTGGGTTTAAATTTGGTCAAAGAATCTACAAAAAACATCTTTAGAAATATTTCCAAAGTCACTCTTTTCTACTTTAACATTGACATGACCTTCAAGTTGTAGGTCAAAGCAGGTCCAAAGCTAAGCCTGGTTGGCTCCCCAAGCCTTTTTCTAACCCAAAACCCATATCAAAAACAGAGTTGAAAATTGATTTTTTAGAAATGAGATCTTGTTCTAGAAACGAGATCCCATTTCTAAATGGGATCTCAATTGGTTTCTTTAAAAATTTAAGCCTTTATAAAATAGGATCCTGTTTCTGAAAAATGGGATCCCATTTTTGGCTTGAGGTCCCAAATCAAAACCAGATCTCGTTTACTAAATAATGGGATACTATTTCATTTTACCTGATTTTGGGTTTTTAAGTCTAAAACTTCCACTAGGAGTAGACTCATCTTCTTGCATTTACCCTAGTTCTATAACTTACATGATACAAAGTTATCAATTACATTAGAAAATTTATAGTAAGTACAAGCATCAATTCTAAATAGGATGCCACAACTATTACCCTTAGCTAAAACCAAATTCCCTCCAATTAACTTGCAACCACTCTTTTCAAAAGTAGTGTGCACCCCTGAATCATTCATTTTAGATACCAAAAATTAAATTTCTAGCTAAACCAGGGTTGTGCAATACATCTTCAAGGGTTTTAACCCTTTCATAATTGAAGATCAATTTTATCTCCCCTCAGCCTACAATTTTCTGTGTTATTATCCTCAAGGAAAACTTTCCCACCATCATAAGATGAATATGCTGAAATCCATTCCTTATGAGGACAAATGTGGTAGGATGCACTTGAATCTATTAACCAAGAGTCATCATAAGTCATATTAGTAGAAATAATAAAAGCATCAGGAGCTTCATCATTAGAGGATTTATTTGTAGAAGAATCATCATTATTTTTCTTTTTGTTCTTACATCCATTTTTGAGATGCCCCCATTTACCATAGTTTCAACACCTCAATATACTCTTCCCAAGTGTTTTTGACCTCATACAAGAAATGCATCTTTAGACTCCTTTGAAGTCCTCCTCATTTCCTCTTAAACTAGAGTGACAATGAAGACATCCAACTTTAGATCATTTGAAAAGGAACCATTGATTGCAACAATAATGTTATCCCAAGATTTAGGCAGTGAACATAATAATAAAGTAAATTTAACCTCCTCATATATCTTTACATCAATGGATTGTAACTGAATCATGATTAGATTAAATGAATTCAAGTGTTCTACAATCGAGTATCCATTATTCATTTTGAGAGAGTATAAAGTTCTTTTCAAAAAAAACTTGTTAATGAGACTCTTAGTTTAGTATATCTCTCCTATTCTATTCCATAATTTATATGTAGTAGTCTCATTAGACACATTTAATAGAACAAAATAAAAAAAATACAAAAAAATAGTGTCATCAACCTTTTTATCTAACTTTATCTAGTCTTTGAATCTAACATACTATATGGTTTCTTCTCTTTATTAACAACAATCCATTGATCTCTTTCTTCCAAGATATATCCTTCATCTTTAACTTCCAAAGCTCATACCTAGTACCATTGAACTTTTCAATGTCCAACCGAGATGACCTATTCATGATCTCTGCAAGAAAACACAACACACTCCCACAACAACAAAAAAAGCAACCAAACACTCCAAGAAAGATGTCCCCTTCTCTAATCAATCCAACTTGGCTCTAATACCAAATGTTGAAAATTTGGATAAAAATTTACAGTGAAAATATGTAGATAATTTCATGAATCCAAATAAATAAATAGTAATAAATCATAGTTGTAAATTGATTACAATATAAATGCAAATTATAATTCAAGAATTATGTGGAGACATATTTTTGGGAAAAGACTCCACACTCAAAGAGATCCAAGACTTGTATTAAACCTTCAAATGAGTTACATCAATACAACTTCTCCATCTGAATCGCTACAACACTTCAACATGTAACTTAACTTGTTTTCCCTTCAACTCAATCACTAAATATATAGGCATGAGAGAAAATACAAATCAAGAATGGTTCCTAAAACCATTTATGCATAAATCACAAAAATAAGAAATTTCCTCCTCTAGCTTGTGATTTTATCCATTTTATAGTAATGTGCACATGCAAACTAAAAAGTGTTTTTTTATCTTTTCTAAGGTCACATTTAACTTCCCCTTTTTCATCATCTTTCTAATTTGAAAATTAAAAAACACTTTGTAAATTGTCATAATTGCATTTAGCAACTTTCATGACAAAGATAATTAAAATTTGTTAATTAATCATTAAAAAATAAAGCTGAGTTGAGACATTTTCTCAACAATTTATCTATTCCCTTTTTTTTCTAATTTGTTTTTCAGTAAAAATAGAGTATTCTAGTCTTAAGAATTATTCTTATCATACTATATTTTGTAATCATATTTTTTATAGAGAATTTTTTTTTTACTAAGTTTGGCATATAATTCTACTATTTTCATGTTAATAAAAGTAAGATCGAAAGACTTTTATTTTTATTGATTGTTAATAGTGTGTTGATGTTTTAATTTTTCTAAGATTTAGACACCATATTAGCACCAGAACCAGTGTGCTCTATTTGTAAAATATCGATAAATTATATTTGAATTTCAAGAACAATAAAGTTACCTTTGGAGTAAGTTACTTTATCAATTATTTATGATAGGCTAGGTATTATGGTTTGGAGATTAGAAATCTTCAAGAAAATTAATCACAACAAAGATATTAGATATATAAATTTCAAATAGAAAAATAGTATATATATATGATGAGTTTTTAATATTTGGTTACAGATGGAAGAATATATATAACTATTATTATTGAAAAAAAAAAAATTATATAATAAAAAATAGAGTAACTTTAAAATAAAAAAGATGACAAAATAACTTATTTATTTTTATTATATTTTTTTGTATTAAATAAAAAAAAAAACTATATATAAAAATTGTAACAAGAATTGTAAATTACTATCCAAGATTTTAAAACAATAACACAAAAAATAAATGCCTAAACAATGACTTCGGCTATAAAAAATTATGATGCAAGCAATGAAATAGAGTGAAATACAAGTCTAAGTAGTATGTATTAAAAAAATGGCAATCAATTTTTTAATATATTTTGAAAATGGTATGCAAATAATAAAGAAAATAATATGTAAGATAGGGATTATTTAGTTATTAATTCTTGTCATTTTAAATGTTTGAAAATAGAAATGATATTAAATACTACTAAGAATTAATGTTGTTGTAATATAATTAAAAATTAATTGTGTAAATTGTATTTTGAGTCTTGTCAAAATTATATAATAATGCAACATATTTATTAATTTAAACACTAGTTATTAATATAAGTTCACAATAGTCTTACTATTGTACTTTGGAACTTTATGTGATGTTACAATATAAAATGCATACATGATAGTCAACTCATTTAAAAAAAAATTCATTGAGATCTAGAAGCATTTAAAAGGAATATTCAAATTTGGATACAAAACAAAGTTTAAATAGATGAAATATACTTGTTAGTTTCCAATTGTTGATGATAGGGCTATATCCCAAAATATAGGTTGTATCATTTGATAAAGATTGGTTTTTTTATTCAACCTTTTGTAATATGTTTGTTTATTTCTTCTATAAAGATACAACTTCAAAATAAAAATAAATGATGTGACTTTGACCTTAGTTAAACATGAGTTGCATATATCTCACTTTGTCCTTATAACATGTCTACAATTTAATTGATTTCATTAATCTACATACTATTAGCATGGTTGATCTATAATTCCATTAAATTAAAATATTATTTTTCATTCAAATAACATTGATTAGATTATTTAATAGTAGATTAGTCAAGTAGTAAACATATTGAATGTCATTATTTCTTGAATTAATTATCTAGAAATTGAAGACCTTAAGAGTAAAATATAGTACTATTTGAGTTAGGAGAAGCTTATAGAACATAGTCTACTCCAAGACATCCTTGGGTAGAAAAAATGAAATGAGAGTAATAATTGGATCTGAGCATTGTAATGTTTTAATAATACAAATATTCAAAAAAGTGGGAAGAAAAATGGACATGTATTTATGGGATTACAAAAGGACGCATCACTTTCTCTAAGCTAATAATTAAAATATATAATAGATGAAATTAAGAAGGATATGGACACTTAAGTCAGCAAATAAAAAATCAAATAATCAAAGAGGTAAATAAGAACAAAATGGAAGAAGAAAGGAAGAAGTGGGTAATTGCAAAAAGTTGGGTCCACATTAAGGGGATGTGTCATTTTTTAGCTTTAAAATAGACACAAATTCATATTTTAGAATATGTGCCCATTTTAAAGTGGCTACTCATTCCAAATAGTTTGAAATTCACAATACATGTTTTCATTTGGATTTAGGCTTAGAAAAGGCATGGTAACCCAACGCTTAGCCTTAGACCTGCAAGTACAAGATCATGGAAATTTCAAGAAAAAACTAAATTTGACAATAAAGTTGATGATGTTTTCTTCAAAATTGTTTTATGAAATTAAAACCCATTATCTAGATGACAATGTCTAGTTTTTAAATATGTATTTTTTTATGATTGGATTATTTTTTCTATTTTTTAATTAATTTATGAGGAAGCTAGTCCATAAACTTGAAATGTCAAGTTTTCATATTTTTTAATAACTTTTAATTTTTCAATTTTCTTCTTAAAAAAATTATATGCATCAATATATAAACAATTCTTTACACAATTAAAAAATAAAATTAAAAAAATGATAATTTTAGGTCAAGTTATGATGCTTGTACACAAGGGTTTAAAACCAACAATTAGAGCCAATAAAAAAATATCCTTATCAACCTTCATTATATAATACACATCTTTCCCCATAAGGAATTAGAAAAATAATTTGATTTAGGTCAAATTATGGTGTTCTTACAAATGCATGCTATGGTCCTAATAAAGTATTTTAAAAAGTGGTTGTTATACATGCATATTAAAAATTATTTTGTATCATCTAGGTATTAGAATAAATTACATATTTGAAAACTAGACTCAAATACTAAATCTTATATTACTAGAATTTTCTAAGATTCAATGTGTAAGTGCTTCTAATTTTCAGTCCAATTGTGACAAATTTTGAAAATCAAGAAACCACTTCCACTCTTTGAAAATTTTTTGGACCCAACTTCTTGCACTTACCCAAGTGTGCAACATCTCACATAAAATTAGAGGAACAAATAAGATATTTATAACAAATGATCAATGATGTTAATATCATATACCATTTTTTATAATGGCCCACAACAACCAAAATTATCAAAGACCAATAGACCGATTAGAATTCCAAATAATGAAGATTGTTAGTGCTTATGGTATCATACAAGAAATGAAAAGTTTAATCAGATCATAATTAGATATAATTAATACTCTATTTCAACAAGTACAAGATCAAATAGAATAGATAAAGTCACTGGTAAAAAAGATGCAAGAAGTAATTTAAGCCTAAGATTAGCACATGTGACTAAGATTCTAAGGGAAGCCAACAAAATTATATAGCAAATATGAATCTTGGCCAACATAATAAAAGTAGAAATAACACTGATTCAAATCTAGGACATACACAAATACTACAACAAGCCAAAACTCATTGGGATATAATGTTGAGCCAACGAAAGATCATCTACAAGAACATCTTACTGGCCAATTCATTTTTCATGTCTTGAGGGACATAGTTTTGAAAGGAAAGATGGTGTTGGTATGGTAAGTGATAGTTGACAAAATAACAAGAGATCTTATTGCAAAACATTGCAAAGAGAATGTAGAGAAAAGGGTTCACTAGTTCTCACAAGATTAGATGTATTTTTCAAAGGATGCATCTCCAAGCCCATGTATATAGATAGAAATATATTTCAAAAGCAAGAAAGATGTAAGAAGAAGATAAGATAATGAAGCCATTACAAATAGAATGTATGAAAGGTTATGAGATTATTGTAAGGAAGCTAAGGTAGCAGAACAACTTCCTACACTAATCTTGAGAGGAGAATAATGCAAAAAAATATAGATCTTTACAATAGCTACAAAAAATTAAACAAAAAATAAACATAAATATCATGCATACCACAACATAGTGATTTATGTGGGGAAAACTCTTTCGAGAGAAAAACCCCACTCCAAAAGTTGCCCAATATATTATTCCAAAATCACACATATTACAATATACTTGCAAAACAAGCTTCTCACAGGAGTATCACAAACCAAATATCCAAAGGCAACATGACCACTATCAAACTCTCAAAATACATCACAGTACATAGTTGTAATACAATTCCCTCATAAAATAGGGCTGCCTTCTAGGGCAAGTCAAGCCAACAAAACATCGACAGTAAAATCTAAGACCTAATGATGAATAGTACAAATTTATAATAATAAAATATACATATAATTTTCCTTTTGGGGGTGCTAGGCGCTTGAAACCCCCACTAGGGGGATGATCACCTTAGACCCCTTGCAATGGGTAACCCACGCCCCCTCGTGTGCCCCCCCACACCCCCCCCCCCATCGCTTACATATCAATATTACCTTATGTTATTACAAGGTTGAAACACATTTTCCCAACAATTATAATATACATATATATATATATGATTGTCTTATGTTATGTGTACTATTTAATGAGTCTTTATCTACAATCTATGCTCATGGAGTAGTAGAAGTATTGCATTTTATCTTAACATAAATATAACTCTTAAATATTCCCTTGGACACAAAACTTCAATTTAAGAGTGCACTCCTCTTTTTTTGCTAATAGTTCCAATACATTAGACCAATAATATTTCTACCAAAACAACCATTCCATAAAATACTCTTCTTAATTTCTCCTTTTGATATGATTATAGCTATAATTTTTAAAACAAACATCATGTATATAAGGTATGTTAAGAGTACAACCTTAACCATTTTTTTATTTCACCTACCATATAAATTCACTTGCCCTTTCAAGAGGAAACCTTCTTATTAGTTTTGAAAATAATTTTATCCCAAAACACATTTTTGCATCCCCTAGAAAATAAATAGATACCTGAGTAATGAATAGAGGAGAAAGTCTCCTATGAATTTGGGAAGGGATGAGCCATAGGATCATGTTGCCAATTTTTTGGATGCTGAGAACCAATTGTTGGAGAAAAACTTGGACAAAGGTGTTGTGGTATCTACTCAAAAAGGGGAGGAGACCATGAAGAATTCTTCTACTAGTAGTGACTCCCAAGAAGATTATGTTGTGGGAAAGGATGGTTTTAACATTAGGAGGGAGATTATGCCTGATTATCGTGGTCTACTGAAAGAGAGTTCTCTTTCCTTGTTCAAGCTTTTCAAGTGGGTTTTCCATGAGATGAACTCCACTAATGTCTGGGTTAGAGCTATGAGTAATAACGCTGAAGAGCCCTCTTCTTCTAAGGGGCCTAATATGCAGGCTCAAGTCAACTTGAGGTGTAGCTTGAGGTCAATTAGTTATTTGACATTGCCAAGATGGTGGTTCATGAAATGCTCAATATGAAGAATTCCTACAAACAAAAGTTTGCTTCCCTTGAAGGAAAAGTGGAGAAGGTTTTAGAGGTCAATAAACATGCTATGTGCAATGAGGCCGAGGGTTTGTGTTTGCTAAATAAGAAGGATAGGAAGTGGTTGGGGGATAGTTCTGGTATGAAAGACATAGTAGCTGATGGTGGTGTGTAGCAAAAGATGACTAGTGATTCAGGGCCTTTCACTAGAACTCGTAAAAAGAAAAAACTTAATGAAAAAGTTGGTATGTATGTTGATGAAGTGGTAGAATTCATGAATGTACATTAGAAAATAATTGATAGTGATCTTGAAGCAGTGGACATTCTTAAAAATCTCTAGTTTGTGTCTATCTTTTGTGCCTTTTTTTGGTTGTCTACGTACTCGTTTTTGGTTGCTTGTTCTATTTTTGATTATATGATGAAGCAACAATTTATCTTGTAAAGGGTTTCAAGCCCCCTTCAAAACCTATTTTTCCTATAATCAAAAGCAAGGAAAAAATTTAGATTTAAACCCCAACAACTTCAAAATCCTTGTTTAAATACACATGGACATGTTTATAAAAATATATTTTAGACTTATTAAAAAAATTACTTTATAATCCCAATGTTTTTGATATAGGAAAAAATAGGTTTTGAAGGGACCCAAAACCCTTTACAACCAAGAATAAAGCTACTGAAAGGACATCCTGCAGCCAGCCAAAAATCAGCTCCCAAACAAGACCCTTCAAGATTTACATTTCGAACTACTCTTGTGGGAGCGGAGAGTCATGTCAAAAGAAGGCCTAGAGAGTTTTGCTTTCTTTCCCTTAACAGTAATCCATCCTTCTTCCACTAGCGTTGCCTTATCAAGCCAGGCCAGCTCACTATTTTCCTGAAGATGAATGCCTACAACCATAGTCTTAGAGATTTCATCATTATTCCTTCGTGCAGACAAAGACTTAACTATAAAGCCGCTAGATATGGAAGTCATAGTGCCATCACCATAAATGGAAGCCTAAAAGGACTATATTGATCTTTTTTGCTTCATAATAACAATCTATTTTCCAAACAAAATAGTGTCATTGATTAAAAGAGAATGAATAATTGGTTCTAAAACCCTTAGAATGCTCACTCCTAGCCAATTCTTATAATAAAATAGTTCTATTAGGATTAGAAGGAATGAAGGTATTATTAAATTTTCTATTTTACAACTCAAAAGAGAATAAAGAAAAGGGTGTGCCTTGTTTGTTGTTAATTTTTATTTAGTAAAAGTGAATGAGAACCATTCAAATGAAAATAAACCTCCATTACAAAAGTCTTAGGATGTCTAAATCCTAGAATGAATTCCTCATGTTTCCTCCTAAATGGGTGTTTTATTTTTTAATAGAGTTCATGCATGAATTAGCCCTATATCTAGAGATCCCTATCAAACAAACACTTCATATTTGCATGAATTAAAGGATTGAACCTTAATGACATTTTAAAGAAAGGATTTATATGTTCTAGTGTCTTGCCATGGGATGCTCCAACTATTTTTATGAAAAAGAAAGATAAGACACTTTTCCAAGTTGTCTTGATTATGTATGTTCAATAAATAAACAATTAACATTAATATCCATCACCTAAAATAGATGACTTATTTTACTAATTGAGAGGGGTGGCCATATTTTAAAAAATAGGTCTAATATTCAATTACAATTAGCAAAGAATAAAGGAGAAATACATTCATAAAACTACATTTAGAACTAGGTATAGGACATCAAAATCATATGTTTGAGACAATGCATATAAGACACCTATATACAAAATAGTATAAAAGAAAGAGAAAAAATGTAAAGAATGTGTGCTTATAATCTATAATTGAGAGCATTAAAATTTTGAAATTAAACATAAAGAATAATAGGATTTATAAATTAAATACATGAGGCTATTATATAATATCAAAAAAGACTATTTTAAAGTTTAAATTATTTATATTTTAATTTTAGGGTAAATAATTTTGGTTGAATTTATGAATTAGAAATAGAAATTTTGAAAGGGCCCCACCCTTTTACAAAGACCAATAAAGAGACAAAAAATGATCAATCATATTGGCATGGAACAACAATAAGAAAAATATAGTTGTAAGTTAGAAAAATAACATCCAATTAGAAATACTCCACCAATAGTGGCAATGTATCTAATAAAGAGGGTCGTTTTCCCAAAAACATTAGTAGATCTATCATTTCACAACTTGAATCCAAAATTCTTCAAGGAACTATATCTTATTGTGAACCTTATCCTTTTCCATGAATTCAAACCTAGTTCAGGTTTGTAATGGAGTTTCCATCTTTAGTTTCCAAACTTGAGACCAAAGGGAATAAAGGGTTCCTATAATCTTCTAAACTTGAACCTTCTTCATATTTTTAAATTATTAGAAGAAATGCCAAGAGGTGAATGTTGCAATTCAAGAGAATGGTAGAGGAAATGAACTCCAAATAATCCATCTGTAACATGATTCTTGTCTCTACCAATCTCCTCTAAATTTCTCTTGACAAGACCTTCTAAATTAGTCATGTCTACAAGAGGACCAACCACCCCTCGATTATGCTCAAAGGGAGTCTCAACCAAATCCTAAGGTAAACAAGGCTCCATCTCATCCTTATGCATTTTGTTCAACCTTGCCTTCCTCTAAAATTCCTAAACCTATAAAATACATAGCTATCTACACATGACAACATGGTGAAAACACAAGAAAATCCTATAGCATGACATGTTGAACCCAAATAACCAAATTCAAAAATAATTTAATAAATAAGTATAAATAGTTTGATGGTAGAAACTTTATACATATAAAAATATGATAAATGTGTGATTATTTTTCTTTCCACTCTATAAATTTTTGATGTGCTTGGCTATATAATTGAGATGATTCACTCATAATGTAATGATAAAATTTAGTATGTATGAAAGAAATATTTTTGAGACATCAAACTACCATTCTACATAACTCTCACATGGAAATAAGAATATTATTTTATTTTAACTAAAGAAATTGTGTGTACTCTATCTTGAAAATTACTAATTAATTTTGAATTATATACTTATAATTTAAAATAAGAGCATCCTTTGTAACATGGAATATATAGGTTAATTTTAATGAAATAAAATATGTTTTTATATTAAGAAAAATTTACAAATATATGGAACTCATACATTGAGAAATTGACTAAGATGTAACTCTATATGAGAATTAAGATGCTTGAATAATTTATATACCTTCTTTCAATAATTAACATTAGAAATTAATACTTGGCTCGTATTGTATACCCACCTCCCAATGGTCTTAGAATGGATGCATTTAGATGGAGAAGGATTTCAAAAGGCTCATGGTACTTGTGGACCCCTCAAAGGAATGATATATAACACATGAACTTTATTTATCAAATTTGGTCTTTAGTTGTTGGCTTCTAGTATGAATGTTATCTATAAGGTGGAATTCTTAGTTGAGACTCTCAATCTTCCATTGTTGGTTTCTAGTGTGATTATACAATATGCTTGCCAAACTGTATTAATTTCTAATGTTAATTATTCAAAGAAGGTTTTGTTTCATAAGAAGAGACCTATGTTGACATAATCCAAGGCATATTATTATCCACAATGCATGACACTTCTTCACATCTCTACCAAGTTCTAAACAAATACAGATCTACCATTTCCATGGAGGAGATTGATGATTTAAAAAGAAAATATCATGCCATTTCTTTCTTGAGAAGTCATGTTTGCATTCATGATTTGCAACTTCCATCTTCATTTAAATAGAAATTGTGTTATCGTTATGTGTCTGATATTAACAAATCAAAACCTTCATTTGAGCATGATCGCTAACACAAAGGTAAATGAGTGGAAACAAAAGAAAGCTTGGTTAATGGCTTTCAGCATGTTGGTGGAAAATATGCATCTTTTTGAAAGTGGCTTCCTAGCTTATCAGTCTTATGTTTAGTAAGGTTTTGTAATCTCCACTGTGTTATGTATTCGGGTCACAGGTATATCTAGTATGATGTCTTCTTTTGGGTATTTTGGGTGCATAAGAGAATGTGCATATGTACTGATGTATTCAACCAATGTGCTTTTGTAACGTTGTAATCAGACAATTGGTCATTTGTACTAGGACCTCATTGGTCTTTTTGATATTTTGTAAAATTTGTTACTCAGACTGCAACTAGGGGTTTTCTTGTTGGTTCTTTCCCACCAGTATGTCCGCTTGAACCAGCTATATGTAAAATATTATATATAAATAAAATTATAAGTGGTCTCCCACTTTTTCTTAAATAAAAAAGTTCTTGTAAATGTCCACATCTTTTTCCTTGACACAATTGCTATTTCTTAAAAGATTTCTTATGATTTTTTATAATGTTGGTCAATACTTTACTGAAAATATTCTATAGTCATGCTCTTAAATGTCATAAGAATATTTCATAAGAGGGTTTCATCTTATAAAGATATAATGATATTATATGCTCTTAGAACGTCTTAGACACCTCCCTTGAAGCATTCAACAAATGACAAATAACCACCAACACAAAGTAAGATGCCTCATTTCCTAATATGAGGACAAAATAATAAATCAAAATATTAGGATGCAAGGTTGACCCACCTTTCCCAATACTTGGCTAAGTTTATCATCTATTGAGGAGTGGATCCCAACAACAATTGTTCTTAGTGCTTACTACTAATCCAAGGAATACCTATTCATTCTTTCTTTATTGTATGCCTAATGACTCCTCATCTCAAGTTAAATTATGGGAATGGATTTTTATGCCCTCCCTATGACTAAATGGCTACAAGGAGGTGAATATGATATGGTGGAAAAAACCAAGATACAAGTTGGTTTAGTTCTCATAAACTCTCTAAAAAATAATTGAATTCCTACATCCTAACTAGAAATACCATGACGGGTTTAGATCCCATTTTAGACAAAAAAATATTCTTATTCTTATCACTAGTTCACTTGGACCAACTAAATAGATGGTGAACTAAGGGAAACTTAGTTGTATTGATAGATTAAAACTTAGCTATTTCTCTTTCCATTGTCCCCTATCCACAAAACACCCTTATTTAAGTAGATTCTATTAAACCTATCTCACATATCACCTCCCAATTCTTTAAACTTTTCAAACTTCTTATTCCTCATACCTAACAATCTATCCTTCAAGCTCAACACTTCCCACCTCAATCAAATTGATCACCTTGCTTCCCTAATATCCCTAAATTTGGTTGATGTTCCTAGACCTCATCAAAATGGTAAGTGGATACAATTGTGGAATGATGCGATTAAATATATTGCACTACCTTACTATCATCTTACAATAAGAATATGGCTAGAGAAAGAGATCTAGAATGGAAAAAAATATGGATCCAAATAGAAAAGAAAAAACTTTTTTTGGCTTTAGCACTTACTAATAACTTTTCTACAATGAGTGGTTGCTTCCGTTGAAATAAAACTTAGAAGATTTGAACTCAATTGTGGTAGAGGATATCAATTAAGAGATAGGCTACATTGGATGGAAGGATATAAGGGATACAAATTATTTTTTAGTTATCTCAAACATATTTACATTCTCGGGAGTGGATAATATCTATCATTGATCAAGAGAGGTAGTTCTATGACAACTCTAATGATATTAAATCCATTTTCCTCCAACATTACAAATAATTTTTAATTGATCTAGTTGAAGGAGATCCACGTCAAGATATAGTTGAGGAATTGATTGGCACTTGCATACCCAAAATAATTGGTTTCAAAAAATAGGTGCATTTAGATAATTAATTCACCCTTGAGGAGGTTGATATTTCCTTGAAGGATTTGAATACTCAAAAATTATTGGAATAGATGGTTTAGCTACACAATTCCTTAAAACAATATGTCCATTCATCAAGGAGGACTCTATGAGGTATAAAAAGTAGCTTTATCAAAGGGATCCATCATTTAAATTCTATTAATCAAGGGTTGATAAATTAATTCCTAAAGGAAAATTATTATTTTTTATCTAAGGGTGGATACTAATTACTCTTCTTAATATCTCCTACAAGATTGCGACTAAATCCATAGCTAAAATAATTGAACAGATGACACAAGAAATTGTAAGACTAGAAAAAACTATATTTATAAGAAGGAGATTTAAATTATAAAACTTGAATATTTTTAAGGTATCTCATTAGATTCTACTTACTCTAACTTAAATTTAAAAAACAGCATTAAAATCCACAAAACAAATTTCAAAGACATAATAAATTATTACAATATTATTTAAAAATCTAATTGTAATGAACTGTATGTTATAGTAATAAATATTCAAATTTTAAATCTATGAAAATATATATAACCAAATGATCCTTAGTTTTCATATATAATTTGTGATGAGAATGTTGAATATTATAATTTTTTAGGCCAATCTTTAGGCACTAATTCACCATTGTTAAAATGATCCTTAGTTTATTCATTGTTTTTTTAATGATTATAATTTTTTTCAATTTCTATTAAACCAAACTCAAATAATGGTATAGGTTAAGATTCTTGTCTTTATCATAATTAGAAGTTGTATAAATTGTTAAATTATATATTTTTTAACATATATAAAATGTATGGTTGGATTAGTGAGATATTTATAACAAGTATGCAATATATTTAATCATACAATTATTTTTGTAATAGAGATGAATAATTAAATAAATGCTATAACAATATATAAGAGTTAGATAAAAGAATTAAAATTAAATATATTAATAAAAAATAGTGATACTATTATTGAGGGTAATATAAAGGGGGGTCGTCATACTAAAATAAGTCGCAAATAAAATCACCCGAGTAAGAAAAGTATTTTATTGATAATCTTATTAGGGATGCTAAGATGGTAATAAAAGTTTTGCAAGCAACAATGAGCTGACAAATAATAGTGTCTATGTGCTATGTAAACATGATATCACTATCACATTAATATTTCTATTATGAGTAAAGTTTAATATTATTTGTGAGTAATAAAATTGATAGAATGTTTGTATTAATTATAGAGGGAGCCTTAATATCATCAAGTATTGTTAATACTCTTATCAATATTCATATCGATAGTTACCTTAATACTAATGTTAGCATACTTAACCTTATTAATGCTCATCGATAATTGGATAGCATTTTTGGCAAAACCTTTTATAGATGTTGAAATATGAGAGGAAAATAAATAAATAAATGCAAACCATATAATTATTCATGTTGTTATTACCATCAAAAGTTACGTATTTAGTACTTTAAATGCCATCATTGGGTCATGAGGAACTATCCTAATAATCATAATACCATATTGACCTTACTGTCAACAAGAAATAGAAGTAGGAACAACTCATTGTGGGTTACAATGACATAACCATTATAATGAGAATATTATTAGTGTAACCATTAAATTGTGATACTTGAAAATTTAATATTTAAAGTATAGTTAATAGTGAGATGCATTAATAATAGTATCACATTAGAAAGTTAAACCAACAAATTAATTAAAGAAAGGATGTTAATTCTATTGGAGATGGTTATTGTTGCATCATAAACACTTAAAGCATTAATTATCATAATTAAAGGATTCAAAAAAAAAATAAATTGGGTTTTTCTAGTGAAAAATTATGGGCATAACAATTATATATTTTTTAACATGTATAAAATGTATGGTTGGATTAGTGAGATATTTATAACAAGTATGCAATATGAAGTCAAACTTTATTAGATTTGATTCTTAATAAATTAGTTTTAACGATTCAATTTATAGCTTTATGCAATCTATAAGTTTAAATAGTTTGATGGTATCTAAACTTTATACATATAAAAATATGATAAATGTCTGATTATTTTACTTTCCAATCTATAATTTTTTGATGTTCTTGGCTATATAATTGAGATGATTCACTCATTATGTAATGATAAAATTCATCCTCATATGGAGGATTTTATATTATCTTCCATTAAATTCATCCTCTTTATGAGATTCTTATGGAATATTGATATTCTAGTGTGAATTCTTAATTTTAGACATATCTTAACTAGATAAATTTAGGTTCAATGAAGGCAATAGAACTATTTTTTCACTTACATAATCCTATTTTGAAGTTCATTTATGTTAACAACTATTAGATTAGATATTTTTTTCCCCAATTATTTTCAAATAATTTTACACTAATCTTTGTTTTCTTATTCTTTCTTTCATTGTTTCATTTAAAATTTGAACCATTTAAGGATGCTATGTTATAGATTATAGTTGTCTTCCAATTCTTTTTAAATTGTTAATGGTATGAAAATATTATTGATGAGTAGATGAATTATTATAACTATTTTAGATAAATATATTCTCTATATCTAGATATATTATTTACCAAGGTCTCATTGCTTCTTTAGGTGTACATACATATATAACATGGAAAATGAAGATGTTCCACCTACAGAAAATTTGTTTGGAAATACCACTAATGAGATTAAAAAATTGAGAGATTCATTAGCATAGGGTGCAAACCTAGGGATATATAGTGAACCATGCATGTTAATATTGTATAGTCTAGAAAAACTAAAAGATGAACTTGAGAGGACTAGTGCATATTCCCTAGACAGAGTGACTACTATTCTTTCCCGCATGCGGGAAGAAGTACATGGTGTGATGTTTCCCTTTAAACAAATACAGATAGTGTCACCAAAGAAATGATAAAAGCCGCAATTTTTCCCATTTTATCAAAATGTGCATAAGGTTAGGGGATACCAGGTCACTAGATGTGTCGATCATGCTATGGCCTCATTGATCTACCCATAATTTCTCACAGCACATGGTCTATACCCAAACAATGAACAGATTCCATTGTATTTTATTCAACAATTGTATGTTGAGGTCCATTTGGGCCTCAAAGTTAACTACCTAGACATTCCACCATATGCTGGTCAGGGGCATGGTAGGATTGCTGATAGGCCCACCTATCGTCAAGAAGATAGACCACCCC
>VDFB02153695.1:74439-115793 GCA_007258455.2 Sequoia sempervirens
TCCCAAGTCCTACTCTCTCAAGGTTAACAATCTCAATCTCACTAATAGTGATTACTAAGAAAGGTAATTCCACCAACTCTACCAAAAAAGTTACCATAGGAACAATAAAAGCAGAGGATTTGAAAGAAACTCCATGAAAACCAGGCTCTCTAAATGGTATATAAAACTCTAGTTCAAAATATTTTAGATGAGGTTGCTCCCATAGCTCTCTTACTCACTTGACAAATCCTTGAAACTATGTATTGATTTTATTTTTCTTGTTCCTCTCTTGTTGTTCTTCCTTAATTTCATTGGTACAGGAGCACCTAGGAAGCAATAGAGAGCACACTAGGAAAAATGTGGAAGTATAGAATGAGTTTAAGACTTAGATGTATGCCTTCAGGAATTTTTGTGGTTGGAATGATATTTTCTAATAAGTTCATGTTGACCATGGGTGAGAAACAAAAAGGTTCTAGTCCAAAGTTTAGGAATGGAGGTTTTTGCAATTATTGATATTTTTTGCAAAAACATGCACCTTTTGTGTTTGAGTGGCCAAGAAGGGCCCATTGGAAAAATAACTATTGGGAAAGCATATTTAAAGGTTTCCTCGACCTTTGTGCAAGGTTGAAAGTACGTTTGTAAGTATTTTTTGTTGGAAATTGAAGGAAAACAGTTTTTTGAGTGAAATTTTCTATTTTTTGGTCTGAAAGAAGGCTCTAATGGATTAAATCTGGTTTTGTGTTGTGTGTAGGATGTAGAATAAATCCAGTACAAGTTTTTTGTAGCCTTTAGATAGTTCTTTCAATCATTTTCTTATCTCTTTGTAAATATTTTGGTTTCTTTGTGCTTGCTGGCCTGAAACAGGCAGTGTTGAGTAAATGGGGTGCTAGAGAACTTTTCCACTGTACAAACCATATGGCCTTTTGGAAATAATGCCTAGACACCATGCTTGTTCATATGTTAGTTGGTAGGTTTTGTTTGAGTGCAGGAGTTGCTAGCAAAGTGATGCCCTAGGCGAGCCAGTGCAGGTCACAAATCTTGCAGGGGTGCTGAGCCATTGAGGATTTTCTTCTTGGAGGAGGTAGGGTGGTGTGTTACCTTGTTACTACATGAAGGAGGAGGCTCCATCTATCCATTTGGTGTGTAAACAAATTGGAAGTTTGCTAACTGTCAAGGGAAGGCTTAAAACCCTAGTTGTTGCTCCATTTCATGTTTGAGCTTTGTACGGACAGTGGAAGGCTGAGACCTCAAGAATCTTTGAGTGTTGTCCATGTGAACCAAGAACCTTGGAAAAAGAGTGGGAAATCCTTTTGAGATTTTCGAGTTCTAACCTGTTTTGTAGGTGAAGGAGACCTAATAGGGCTACTAGCCTTTCAAACCCTAGCTAAAGGATTGGTGAGAGGGATGGGAAGTTGAAGTCTTGGAGGTTGTTCAAACACCTTTGGAGGATAGTTTGAAGCCTTTTAAGACTTATCACTACCCCTGCAAGAGTTGATGGAGTGTTGAGGAAGATTGGTCTTTAGTATAAAGTGTAAAGGCTAAGGAAGAGTTATTAGGTAATGAACCAAGGTGGACTTGGTGGTTGGAGCTTCAGGATAAGAGGGGTTGGTCGTAAAAACCAAAAGCACCTAGTCATGAGTAGGGACCTATAGGTTAGATTGGTGAAGCAAAGCACCAAGGAGGTCTTACAAGGAAAGGCCTAGAGTAGGAATCAGTGATTGATTCCTCCAACCCCTCTCCCTATCAAATTGGTATCAGTGCAAGCAAAATATTTGGGATTGATCTTGTATGTCAAAGATAGAGTCTAGTAGTTCTAGCATCATGGTGACAAATGCTGAGTTGGCCAAGAGGGTTGAAGAAATAGAGGAAGACAATAGGGTATTGAGAGAGAAGTTAGACCAACTTGAGCAAGCACTGAATGTTATGCGGTTTGATGGAAGAATAGCAAAAGAAGAAGAGGTTGCAGAGGAGGATAGAATCCTTGAACCTAATCCTATATTGAAGGAGGATCCCTTCTTGAAAGCATTGAAGGCTTTGAGTGAAAAGCACTTGAAGGAGTACCACTGTTTAGTGGAAAGATGGAGGCTGATTTAGTTATGGATTGGATAGAGGGAATGGAAAACCATTTTGAGTGTGAGATGGAGTCACCGGGGCTATTGTGAAGGTAAAGGTGGCTAAATCAAGACTAAGAGGTTCTGCCTTAACTTGGTGGAAATTCATTCAGACAGAGAGGGAGAAGGAAGGAAAGCAGCCTATCTCTACTTGGAAGGGAATGGTTGCCAAGGTGAAAGAAGCATACCTACCTGAAGACTATGAAATTAAATTGCATAAGAGGAGACAGAGTTTGAGGCAAAGAGATCAGGATGTGAGTTCTTAGACTGAGGAGTTTCAAAGACTTTGCATGAGGTCCAATGTCACAAAGGATGAAAGTATCAAGGTGGCAAGGTATCTCAACAGTTTGAAGTGGAACATTCAAGAGGAGATGGTTCTCTTAAGCCCCAAAATAGTGCACCAATGTTATCAATTAGCATTAAAGATTGAAGAGAGGAGTAAGACAAGGCAAGATCAGACTTCTAAAGGTAGAGGCAAAGGCAGAGATCAAAGAGATCAAAGAGGACAGCGTGGTGGCTACCAAGGTAGAGGTAATGACCAAAGAAACCAAGGAGATTCAAAACTCACAGAGCATGTAGGTGAAACATCTACAAGAGGTGGATATAACAGGGGTAGAGGACCTCAAGGAGGTTCAAACAGAGGAAGAGGAGCAGGCAGGAGCAATTCTTATTTTGCAAACATGAAGTGTTACCATTGTAATCAAATAGGTCGTCCTGCTTATAAGTTCCCGAAGAAAGCATCTTCATCAAGCAATGAAAAGAGAGTGGCTTATGCACAAGAGGACACCATGAGTCCTAAGGCATCTGAGGTCAGTCATATTGAATCTGAGGTAGGAGAGAATCTGACATTCAACAGGGTTCTGATCAGACAACCAGTTAAAGAGGAACCAAAACAGAGGAGGGCTCTATTTAGAGTAAGGTGCAAGATACTTGGAAAAGTGTGCAAGGTCATAGTAGATTCAGGTTCAACAGACAATATCATATCAGAGGAGGCAGTAATGAAACTGGAATTAGAGAAGTCACCTCATACTAACCCCTACAAGGTCACTTGGCTAAATAAAGGGCAGAGTGTTTTAGTAAGTGAGCAGGTAACGGTGGAGTTTTCCATTGGAGGATACAAAGATAAGCTGATTTGTGATGTATTACCCATGGATGCATGTCATCTTCTACTAAGCAGACCATGGCAATATGACAGAGGTGCCATATATGATGGGAGAGAGAATACAATCTCATTCAAGAAGGATGGGAAGACTTTTAAGTTGCAGTCACTGTTAGAAGAAGAAGAGGGATAGTCAAAGGCACCAAACATCATGTTGAGTAGTGGGAAGGAGTTCCTTAACAATCTACATCAAGGAGGTGAAGGATATGTGGTTTTAATGTAGTCAAAAGATGAAGAAGAGACTAAAAAGATAGTCATACCAAAATCAGTCCAAAAGCTACTAGAAAAGTATAATTTATTGTCAGTGATGGTACACCTGCAACTTTTCCTCCAAAGAGAGCTATAAGTCATCAAATTGACTTCATACCTGGAGCTTCATTACCTAACAAAGCAGCATACAAGCTTAGACCAGATCAGAATCTTGAGGTAGCTAGGCAAGTGAAGGAGTTGTTGGATCAAGGCTTGATTCAAAAGAGTATTAGCCCTTGTGTAGTACCAGTGGTCTTAGCAACCAAGAAAGGAGGTAAGTGGAGACTTTTCACTGACTCTAGAGCAATAAATAGGATCACAATTAGGTATAGGTTCCCTATTCCTAGAATTGAGGACTTAATCGATTTTCTTGGAGGTGCAGAATACTTCACCAATTTGGATCTCAAGAGTGGGTATCATTAGATCAGAATTAAGGATGGTGATGAGTGGAAGACAACTTTTAAGACAAATGATGGGTTATATGAGTGGAGAGTGATGCCATTTGGTCTCTCCAATGCCCCTAGCACATTCATGAGGCTCATGAATGAAGTGCTTAAGGACTTTACAGGGATATTTGTGGTAGTGTACCTTGATGACGTCCTCATATATAGCAAGACAGCAGAAGAGCATTTGAAACATGTGGAGCAAGTTCTTAGAAGGTTGCAAGAAGAGAAGTTGGCAATCAATCTAAGAAGTGTGAATTCTTTAAGCAAGAGCTAATCTATTTGGGTTTTGTAGTGTCCAAAGGATCATTGAAGATGGATCTAAGCAAGGTGGAAGCCATCCTAAACTGGCCTACACCAACCACAAGGACTGAGGTAAGAAGTTTCCATGGATTGGCTCAATTTTATAGGAAATTCATAAGGAATTTTAGTGGTATATGTGCACCAGTCTTAGATACAATCAAGGGTTGTTTAAAAACTAAGTTTGTGTGGACTCAAGAAGCTGAGAAAGGGTTTGAAAAACTGAAACAAGAGGTGGCAAATCAACCAATTCTCTTATTACCTAGCTTTGACAAGTTGTTCACTGTGGAATGTGATGCAAGTGGAGTGGCAGTAGGAGGAGTGCTTAGTCAAGAGGGCAGGCCTATAGCCTTCTTTAGTGAGAAGCTCAATGAAGAAAAGAAGTATTCAACCTATGACTTAGAACTTTATGCTTTGGTTTAGTCACTTAGGAAATGGAGGCATTATCTTCTACCCAAGGAGTTTGTAGTCTTTACTGACAATCAGGCACTCAGTTTTATCAACACTCAAGAGAAGTTGAGTAATAGGCATTTGAAATGGATGGAATACATCCAAGATTTTACCTTCACCATCAAGCACAAGAAGGGATAGCTAAACAAAGTGGCAAATGCATTGAGCAGGAGATTGTTGATAGTCCAAGAGATACAGATCAAGAGCATTGGCATAGAGAGTTTCAAGGATCTATATGGAGATGATGAAGAATTTTTAGAGGCCTATAAGGTATGTTCTAACTTTGAGAACCATTTCCATAGCCAATACTCTGAATATACTTTGCAAAATGGGTTATTGTTTAAGGGAAATCAATTATGTGTCCCAAGAGGTTCAATGAGGGAAAATATGATTAGAAAACATCATTCCAACCACAAAAATGCCTGAAGGCATACATCTAAGTCATAAACTCATTCTATACTTCCACATTTTGCCTAGTGTGCTCTCTATGGGGTTGGAGGAATCAATCACTGATTCTTGCTCTAGGCCTTCAAGACCCTCCCTTGGTGCTTTTGCTTCCACCAATCTAACCTATAGGTCCCTACCATAACTAGGTGCCCTCGGTTTGTCTCCGACCAACCCCCTTCTATCATTCATCGATCATACATTGACTTCTGCCCCCTCCTTAAAAGTTTTGACCCTTCCACATCCATTACCTCCACATAAACCTCAGCATCCTTGGTCTTCTTGGTTCCCATGCCTTGATATGGTTATGCAAATGAAAATGAAGCAAAGTAATCATCTCCTTCTCCACTGGCTAGAAGAACGCATGCTTAATGTTTTGATACATGATATCAACCTCTCTTCCGCTTCTCATGGTTGAATATCAAAATCCAAAAGATGGTGGCCTCCGTAGTTCTCTTAGTCATCTTTTCTTCCTCTTCCACCAAATGTTGTTCGATCCACATGTCTCATGCAAATTCTTAATTGGCTTGCTTTGAAAGTCGGGTTTCTTCCGAAGTCACTAGTGTAGCCTCTCCTCTCTACCTTTCCAAACTCTTTCATTGCTACAGATCATCTTTTGGATTTAGTCATTTGTACCACATGGTTGGTGTGCTTTGAATCCTTGCATCTAATGGGTTTAAAACCTTAGGGGCCTTAGATGAGAAAAAGAAGTAATGTTTTTTTTTTCTTTTTATGTGAGGACCTAGTAGTGAGATAAAAGAGGACTGTATAGAAAAATGAAAAAAGAAGACAAAAATTCATGGACCATACTATATCACCTACATGCTAGCTAACAAGGACATGAATGTAGTAGATTTAGGTATGATAGGGGTATTGCAAGGTATATTTGAGGAATATATAAGAATGAAGAAGAATTCACCGGATCAAATTAGTGTCAAATGTTTTCCCAAAAGATCTCCCACACCCTATTAGGGAATTTAATCATTTCTAAGCATTTTCCACATCCTATGGGAAAGTTTGAGGAGGCTCCAATAGTTGAGAGTTTAATGAGTACTTATAACTTCTTTCCATGCAATCATGATTAGTTAGAGAACATATATGGAAACTTGATGAGCTATACAACAAATGAAGAGAATATAGGGTATTTGACTTAGGTCTTTAAGCATCTCCAAGCATCTAGGAGATATTGAAGGAGTCTTGGCTGATAGATAGGGTCGAGATAGAAGTTTATTGGTTACTGACATCATGTAGACATCCATAGTCTATTCTTGGTTACGCTGGACATCATCACAAAAATTATATAGATGGAGTAGAATGTAGCTCTACCTTGTCGGGCCTCCATGTTAAATTTTTTATTATATATAGCTTGCTAGTGTAGGAATTCTAAGACAAATAATCATGGTAGGACCATTCTTAAAAGATTTCAAATAATAACCTAGTGAACCCATATACTCTTATGACTATATATACACAAATCTAGATTAAACTTAGAATTCATTAAATTTAAGTTCTCTTTATTCTATATTACTTCAGTGAAAGTTTGAGCAAATCTACTCACACTCGAAGGTGTTTCCTTGAAACCTCCAACAACACCCTATTCAACATCCAAAATCACATATTAAAATACCATTCATAAAACAATGCTATTAACACATGTAATAAATTTATAATTGTTTACTAACTTTACATACCCCACTGATAGGTGTACTGCAAAAATAAGTAGATTGATTGGTGTACCCAGGGTCAACACCTTGACCCTGCAATTTTATTAAAATAATAAAACTAAATTAGTTAATCTTGCATTTCATAATCAAAATTTAATAAACTAAATTCAATGAACATGTTGAATTTTACCTGACTGTCAATACCATATGCATCATGCAGAATGTCAGCCGCCCTCTCCATCCTCGTATATGCATACAGATTAGGCTGCGTAGAAGCATATGGATCCTGTGTAGCACCCTCCTGAGGGCCGGTACGGTCATACAAACAAGTGGCTCTGCAAGATCGACACACATGGCCTCGAAGGCCACCACCTGAAGACTCCCCTAGATTGTGCTATACAATGGGGCTAGTGTGGTGGATGACACTTTGAGTCAAGGATGTGATCGCCTGCAAAGTCTCTACATCAACACTCTCCTTTGCAACTACAGGCATCACAATCTGCCCATGAGGCGGCCTAGCGAGAGGTCGTCTCCCCTATCGTGTAGGATCCGGCTGTGCACCGGGCCTATCCTGTGCTGACCCCCCACCTCTCCCCTGAAACTCCCTCATATCAAAATAATTTAGGATTTGGTTCAATACAAACTCACAGTATAATTTCCTAAGAAAATATTGGGGGACTTCATAGTTATTGTACGGTGGGTAATCAAAGACCATATACCATCTGTCATAAAAATGGTTCCTAATCTCTTGGTGGTGGCACTAATGAATAGGAAACCTCTTTGCATTGAGGGTGAGATTTTGATTTGTTTTAGGGTCAATGAATAGAGAGCACAAATCGCCTTTAGTAATCTTTAAATCTTTTACTTGTTTATATGATAATTTGTTTGCATAATATTCCCTCGATGTTTGCCTCCTATTTTGCCATCCAAATATTTGTTGGGTAATTGCATCTACATTTTTTAACAAATCCTTCAATGAATCTGCTAGATGTATTCTTTCTGTGGTTGAAGAATTTTGATCACTCAACCTACTAATAAGATCCTCAACTTCTTTTCTATTGTTTTCAATTTCACTCCTCAAATTTTCTTGAGTGCCAGGAGGGTATTGAGAGAATGGTGGTGGAGGTTGATTTTGTTGTTGAGGCTAATTTTGTTGAGGCTGATTTGGTTGAGGATTCTCCTCCTCTTGTTGAGGATTTCCTACAAATTAAAAAAAAACATTCATTTCTAAACTAAAACAAACAAAATCAATTTAAAACTAACAAATACCAAACAATACTTACCTCTTGCATCTCTTCGTTGTCGTGGCGCCATATTTGTGAAGAAATCCAATTGTTGTTGATAAATTTTGAAGAAATCACCTCTCCAAGAACGCGAGCGCGTAAAATAGGGTTTTTGGTCGCAGACGAAGCTAAACCACAGAAAAAACCAAATGACAAATGATATTTGGAATTACTTTTTTTTTCTTTCAAAAAGCCATAACGTGAACGCGTTATGACTTTTTTTTTTCTTGTTTGGCCACAAAAGTGCGACCATCTTGGTGCATTTACCCTAAGGTGGTTAGATGTACGATTTTTTATATTTTTAAAAAGTTGTAAAAAAAATCATAATTAATTATTTACTTGGAAAAAAATTACAAAAAAATATGCATCACATCTGACATGAGTCGCCTACTTATATTCTAAAATATTATAAAAATATTATCATTTTATTATGGTTAGGTGGTTAGACGACACCTACTTTTAATTTTTTCCCTAAAATTTAAGTACTACTACATTCAAATTTAAAATTTTCACCAAATAGATATATATATATATATATAAAATAAACCTAGTAGTTTAGAAACTACATTCAAGTTGCTACAAATTCTATTCTTACATATTTTTGAAATAATATAGATAACTTATTCAAATTTTTACGTCAAGTTGCCTAACTCTAATTTTTTTGAATTTTTTGCCACTTAAGGGCCTAGTTTTTCCATGATGATCCTGCACATACCCATAAACTTGATCCATACATCATAAGCGGTCTAAACCAACCAAATTATCAAAGCCTCGCAATGCCAATTGATTTTCAAAACTCACATTTATACAACCCATACATGGGATCATTATCTCCTACAAACTTCAATGGTACAACAAATGTGAGTATACCCAATCTAAATTTTGAAACACCTTTTCCAATGGTAGATTTAAATCCAAGTCCAAACTTACAAATCTATCAACCAAATACTCACTGCATGAGTCTTCAACAAAGCAACATTATCCCACCAAATCCATACATGCCAAATGAGAATATACCAAGTACAACTATACCAAACATGAACATTTTGAATCCACACTTGGTAAAATTTTGGATAGATATGTTTGCAAATCACACGAATGTTGTTCAAAATCCATCACACCCATATGGCCCCCTCACCTTTCATAATCCTAAGGACACATCATCATCATTTCACGCAACCCCTAAAACCTCTCTCCCTACGACCTCACAAGGAGAAGGTGACTTATTTGGACCAAGGGGCATTTTTTATCAAACATTATCATTTCCCCAAGGGAGCATGCCACTCACTTTCCCACCACTCCCACCCTTTCCATTAATATCCATATCACCTCTTGGTTTGGGGCTACCATCACTACCATCGCTCATCCAAAACATGCCCCCAACCATCAATCAAGGCATCATACCAAATCCTCCCCCCTTTCCATCGATATCACAACAACAGATGGCAACCATCCCCATAGCACAAGCAACCAACACATCTTCTATCATCCCTCAAAACATGGTCTCTCAAGGACTAACCATATCGATCACACCATCCACCACTCAAATCCCAATCATTAATACGATGATACCTCGTATCACCACAACAAGCACTATTCCAAAACTACCTCCGCCACCACCACCACCCAAACCAAACACATCAAACCAATACAAAATTGCATTGCAAGCCGCTCAGTAGACTGCTTATCAGAAGGCACTCCAACAAAACCAAAACTGACAAGCTGCACAACTAGCTGCTCAGCAAGCTGCACAAGTTGCTCAAGTTTCCCAACAAGCACAAGCCCAAGCTCAAGCCCAATACCAATCCCAACAAGCAAATGTTGTTCAAATTCCCAACAAAATGTTAACGACTCCATGTATCGATCCAAGTCAATGATCACATGATCAAGACCTATCCATCAACGAACACATGGAAGATGTTTTTACCTCATCTGAAGATCAAGTCAACATACATCAAGAGTCACTTTTTGATCATGATAAGAATCCCTCAACAATATCTAACAGTGATCTATTTCAAGGAGTGTTAACATTATTTGATCCTGCAATTAACGATCGATCAACCAATAATCATGTCGAAAATGTCTCTACATCATCAAATGAGCTAGAGGACATATCTCAAAAATTTATTCTAAAGCATGATCAACATCTCTCACCAAAGTCTAGCAATGGTCATTTCCAAGAAATATTGACATCCTTTGACCTCATGATTGCCGATATTGAAGGAATATTCAACTCAACACTTGAGCCAAATTCACTCAAACATCAAGAGGATATTGATCCACTTCCTATTCCTAATGAAGATATCCAAGAAACCTTTGTAAGCAATCCATCCTTTGAAATTGACCCATGTCAAGAACTTGATCCAAAGCATGTCGAAAGCAATTATGAAGTCACTCAAGATCAAGAATTCATATCTCCAAGCTACTACAATGATCTAGTGGACACTCTCCTATCTATACAAGATGTCACAAATTATGATCATATCCACATAGCACATACTCCATCTACCCATGAGATGCTTTCTTTGGATGGACACGTAGATGATCTTCACACAGAACAAGATTCCTTTGCTCCTGACATCATTACACAAAAAGAGCAAGTTGTTGATTCCTATAGTGAAATTGAGTTGTCAACATCAAGATCAAATATATCCCAAATTCAGACTGAGGACATCATGTATGAAGATATACAACATTATCAACTCAAAGAAATGGGTCAAACAGAATAAGACATTCCAGAGTTAGTAGAGCAGCAAATGGAAATAACATCATCTATAGTGGTCATTTATCAAAGAATGCATCTTAAACAAGAGTTCTCAGAACAGGTAGAATCAAAGCATGAAGGTACTACTACCACCATACTGGGGGCAACTATGTCTCAAGAAAATGTCAACATAGGGAGCACGAAGAATCTTTATGGTGAAACCAATGCCAATACTACAACCAGCCACATCATGAATCTTCATCCACCCATCACCCCATCCATGAATTGGGACCAACGTCAAAAGAAAGATTTGAATCAAAGCACAAGTAACATTATTAAAGAAAAAGAAGTTGTGAAGCATAATGGACAAATCAAATACATATGGATACCAAAAAATACAAAGAAAGATGATCCCTATCAAACTCCATTAGTCAAAGAAACTATGGGGAAAAATAAAAGAGGGAAAAGTATCCATCAAAGGTGTCCACAAAAGCAAAAACAGGCTTCTCAAGTGACGTACAAAGTATATCAAGCAGTTGTTCCTAATTCCATGCACACTTTCATATCCACCCATCATTGCTCATCTTCCCAAGTTTGAGAGTCAAAGATTCCAAGCTATCAACCAATCCATCTTTTATCCCTAAACACACTCCATCCACACCTCCACACATGATATCCAATTCTCAAATTGACCATGTATTGACAATGACCCTTTATCATAAGGATTCAAAAGGCACTCTATTGCGATGTGCGCACAAAGACAAAGTCAACTCTGGTATCAACAAAGCAAATCAGGAATCTCAAAATTTGTATACAAGTGCATGTATCTTAGCAAAAAAGCTTCTTCAGGAAGTATATCGATGGCACATTATGATAGGGGAATCTACATCAACACCACCAGGTGGTTCAGCATGAGCTTAAAATCTTTCCAAAAAAATCAAAAAATGAAAAAATATCAAAAAAAAAAAATCAGAAAAAGGATTCAAAACAGTAAAGAAAAAAATCGTCCTCTAGTGAAAACCACTTTGGTGGTGCTTTGGGCAGGTACCATGAGGAAAACCTAGAAAACAGGCATCATGTGTAGAATCGAGCATCTACGTGCGCCAATTTAGGAGGAAGCATCTTATCCCATCCATAATAAAGACATCATTCCATCCATCTTAGCCATAATAAATCCATTCATCCATGAACCATTTATCCAATCCATCTTTATCCATCTACATCCATCTTCCAAATTATCTTGATCTTGACGAAGTTTGGTGTACACTTTCCACTTGCTTATGATAGACATCTTGACATGGATAATTTTCACTGATCCTATCCTACCCAACATTATCTGAGTCATGAAGCATTATCCAAATGAGAATTATTTATCTGAACACCTTATCTTATCACAAGATAATCCATATCCCTCCATCCATACACCTATCTAAGCATCCACCCATTGTATTCCATACATTGCTAGACACTGGGGGCAGATATTTGCATCTTGCTTCAGGAATAAATCTTGATCTATATCCTCCAACTTATGTGGTGATTTGAACATTGGCAAATGTGAAATCAAATTGGTCAAATCATTTGTGAGCAAAGATCCAAATCACTAGCCCATGGCACATTTTGATGAGAAGATATTCCTTATCAAGTTTTATCTTTCATCGAACATCAATCCAAACAATCAATATTAGTTGCATCTAATTTTTGCTTCAACATCACATCAAATCATTCAAAACAATTTTGTTCCAAATCAAGCTTCAAAATCCTAATCAATCAAATCCAATCAATCCCTTATCATCTTGGGATATCCATCCTAATCCTTGTGTTTCTTAACACTATCCTTGCATTATTGTGTATCCTCGACAATGTTATCATCATCAATCTCGCATCATCTTGGGATATCCATCATAATCCTCGTATTGCTTAACACTATCCTTGCATTGTTGTGCATCCTAAACAATGTTATCATCATCAATCCATCGATCCAATCAATCAACCATAGGTTGGTTTTCAACAAAATCCTAAACAGAGCACTGATATCATCACACATATCCATATCCAAAATCATGCAAAAATCCAAAAACATCCTAAAATTGAAAATCCAAAAACACTCATAAAGTCAAAAAAGTGTCAAAACACTAGATCTGAACTACGTCATCTCTAAGCTTAAACATAGGCAAGGCTAATCTTTGATCAGCCCCCAAGACATCAAAATCCAAAAACATTCAAAAAAACACAAAATCCAAAAACATTCATAAAATCCCAGAAAACCACAAAAACATTTGAAAATTTGGAAAATCAAAACATTTGTAAAATCTCAAAAATACCAAAACAACCCCAAAACATTTCAAAAAGATAAAAAAAAAACATCCAAATATTTGAAAAAATCCATCCATCCCATTTCGCTACACCCACAATAATCGATCATCCATAATAAAACAATCGTCACCTTCATCATTTGGCAACATAAACAAAAACAATCACAGGAATCAACAAAAGCAAGCTTCAAACATGAAATCAAAAGAAAACTTCAAACTTTTAAATGCAAAATCAAACTCTTGATCATTCGCAAACATGTTAGTCAAATTTATATCAAATTTCCTATCAAACAACTTATCAACCCATCATCATCCTATACAATGCATGTCCTAGGATATATCGTTCTAACAATGGGCATCATTTTGGATATCACCTTGGATTCTTATCCTATCAAAACAAATCCCTTTGGCTAGAGGTATGAAGAACATTGACTTGTTTGTTTACTTGATCTTTTCTTTTGATTTATCTTATTGCGCTCATTCCAATGACCTCTCAATGATGTCTAATCAAAATGATTTAGAGAGAAAGGAATGGGGCAATGATCATTATTTTTTGTTTGTTGTGCTTGTTGGACGTTCTTTTAATATAACTTTGGTGAATACTTGCTTTGTTAGGTGTGTGTGGAAGGTGTTTTGGGCAGCTTGTTGACTATTGCATTGATGGGTTATACCTTTCTGTGTTTTGGTCTGAGATGTTTGAAACTTCAGAAGTGCATCCTAGCAAGGTTTATGTATGTCAGGTGTGAACAAGAATACTCCTATATGTTTGTCAAGTCAAAGTCCATCACACTAGATGCAACGCCATCTTGGTTCTTTATACCTTGATGCATCGTGCTTATGTGTGTTATCAAACAATAAGGTAATTGGCCCTTTTAAAATCCCAACTCCTCGATAGGCAAATCATCATCATCATCATCATCATCATCATCATCATCATTATCATCATCTCTAATAAAGTTGGCTTGTTGGTGTCTCTTGTCATCATCTTATTTTCGTCCTACTTCCTTTCATGCTAACATGGTACCATGACAGTTAATCATAAATCATCGATAATGCATCCATCTTGCATCCACAACCCATCTGCATACTGCATATCATATCATATAAGAAACATTGATCATCTTGCATGCATTACATCTCCATCATTGCATAATATAGATTGGTTATTCTAGGCATCTCATAAACCATACATTTATTATCCACTACATAATAATAAAAGCATCATCATATCATATCATTTGCATCCATATCATCCATGTATCATCATATCATTCATTATATATAAACATCATAATCATCTCATTTATATCATCAATAGTGTAACTATCATGGTACAAATCAGGATCACGTGTGTGTAATATATCAAAATAGGCATGAGGCTACCCATGGCTGATGACTGTCTACATCATCAAATCTGTCTACATCAAATATTCAAGTTGAATTGATCTTGAACCTCTTTGTCGAGAGATTGACCCTCAAATCAAACCTCTTCGCCCGATCTCTTGAGAGGGCAGTATACTACCATAATTCTTTTCGCTGGGGCAATAGTGGGGCATCTGAAAAAAATCAGAGAATTTTTTACTTTTGATCATGGCAACATTATTCTTTGAACCAACACAACAAGTGCACTGCTTCAAAGAGGGGCAAAATGTAGACACATAAAATGTACATGCACTTGATCCTAATCTACTAACATCACTTCATCCTGAATCATCCCTCTGTCTAACCATTTAATCGAATAGCCTTATTTGATTAAAGTCGTCATAATTCCCCTTTTAATTAAATAAATCCCTTGATTTGATTAAATCATAGTCTCTGTGTAATTAGCTAGGTCATTTCATCTTCCTATCTTTATTTAATTAAATAATCCATATTATTTGATTAAATCTCTAAAGTTCATCTAATTAAATTAAATAAATCAAACATTTATCTAAATTAATCTAACATCACCCCCTTTGGTTAAATAAATCAAAATATTTATTTAACTATGTCTAAATCATTCTCTTCTCATTTTGAGTTATTTAAATTCTAAAATCTAAGTCAAAATGGTCAAATCAACTAACATCATTTAAATTAATCAAATCTTGATTAATCTTAGTCTTAATCCATCAAATCCTCTAGATTTTGCAACTTGCACATGAAAATCAATTTAATTGATTTATAAATAATCTATTTTCATTCAAAAAAGGCATCAAAGATGGAATATTCCTCAAATTTGAAATCTCCCCCCAAAAGGACTTGTTCCTTCCAACAAAGAATTTAAAATCTCTTGCATGTCATTTTCTTGAGCCATGTGCATTTGCTTCACCTTTCACCTCATCCTTCAAGCCATATTTTGAATTTGAATCTCCCCCCTCTTTGCACATTCTTCAAAATGTGCTCATTCCTCAACCATTCACATGATGACATGTGGCTTCTTCTCATTTGTTGAAGATTAGTCCCACATTCATCCCTTTTGCCTCTTCTCTAATCAATCTCATCTATAAATGAAGAGCTCTTCCTTCATTTGATCCATCCACAATTTGAGTAAACTTGCTATGCTCAAATCATTAGCAATTTTCATCCATTATCATTGAGTTCATAGCTAGGTTATGTAGATTTTTCTATTGGAGCACTTATCAAGCATCAACAAAGTGGATCACTCTTCATCATACATCAATCTTGCATCATAGGAGTTGGGAAAGGGCCAATTTTCACATCAAATTGGCACCAATTCCCCCATGGGATCAAGAGTTTGCATTGTTTTTAAATAGGATCTAGCTTATTTTCTTGTTCTTTTGTTTCATTCTTGCTTTGTTTCCTATTTCAAACCTTGCTAATGGATTTCATGGGGAATCCTTGTTCTTGCTTGCATTTTATCTTCTAATGTGTTCTTTTGTTGTGTTTTGCAGGCATTAGGATTGGGGTTCGACGATATCTTAGATGATTCTTTGGAGGCCTCATCAGTAATAGCAAAGATGACCTCGAAAGTCCAAGCATAAATGTTTGAAGATTCATTGGCAACATTGATAAACTTGTCAACAAGATACTAAGCAATTGTTTCAATGTTTTGAAATGCACTTTTCCAAGCATTGCTAGTAAGAAGATAGATTACTTGATTGGCATAACTCAAGGAATATATATCAACTACTTGATGTCTTACAATTCTCATAAAACTAATTCGAGTTGCATCTTCTCTTGCAAAGAAACTTGCCTCCATGTTACAACTAGGAAGTAATGCATGCAAATAACCATGAATCCTCATATGTTTCAAACAAATGATCATCCCACTCTTGATTGCATCAACTAACATGTACATAATACCTACTCTACTTCAATGATGAAATCAACATGACTAGGTGTATCATTAATATTAACCCAAAAACAAAAAGCCTCTTAGATAAAAGTGCAGTTAAGAAACAGTATGGAGGCTTGTGGAATGAGCTTGATAGTTTCTAACAGGACCTAATGCTCACATTTATTGGTTCCTTTGTTGCTATTGGCCATATATCCAAATATATTTGATCACCTACAATTAGCTATATATCACCATTAGTAAACTTGTGCATCCCTTTAGATTTCTCCTCCTCTTCCACATGTTGCCACAATAGTCTCTTATCCAAAAATTACACAGGCACATAGATCTTCAATTTAAATAGCAAGCATATGATTCCAACATTTGAATAGGAAAAAATATAACAAATTTTGAGAAGGGAAGTGAGTTTAAGTGTATGATCAAATAATTCACATTTCTATATATAACCAACATTCATTCCTCCCTAGCAACTACACCTTATTTCTACCTACTCCGCACAATTTCCCTAGTGTAGCACACTTTGGGTTAAGAAAAATAATGTGACGGGACAAATGTTTCACTAGAATAAACTGCTATGTGAACATGCATGCTACCTCTAGTAAAAACGTAGAATGCAAAAAAGTGAGATGTATTTGGAAAACTATATGACACATAGCGAAAAAAATCAAAGGAAACCAAGAGGATGTAATGCACCATCAATGCAGCTTTCAATCTCTGGCTATATGTATGGATCTTTGCTCCTTCCACTAGGTTTCTAGCACAACGCCCAACCTCCTATGGTGTAGAACATAGGAAATCCAAAAGAGAAATATCTTTGGCTCCACCAACACTATCGGAAACCCATCACTTCACCATGCCTTCAAGGATTTTACATCAATCTTCTTCATAGCTATGCCATACTCATCGACATTCACAGTCATGTAACTACCATGCTTCAATGCACAATCACAAGCACAGGGACATTGTGCACCCTAATACCATATGTTAGCAAAATGTTGAATATCATTGAATACATTTATTTGATATTACATTCACATATAAAGAGAAGTGAAAGAAGTGGCCTAAAAGCAGTTGAATAGAGGTATTTGTGGCCTACAAGTGGTTGAACAAAAGTAGTTATGCAGTTGAGTAACTAGAATGGTTACAATATAATATATTCGCCAACAGTTATACATGCATATTAAAAATTATTTTGTATCATCTAGATATTACAAGAAAGTAAATATTTGAAAACTACACTCAAAATACTAAATTTTATATTACTGAACTTTTTTAAGATTCAATTTGTAAGTGCTTCAAATCTTTAGTCTAATTGTGACAAATTTTGAAAATCAAGAAAACCACTTCCACTTTTTGAACATTTTGTGAACCCAACTTCTTGCACTTACCCAAGTGTGCAACATCTCACATAAAATTAGAGGAAAAAATAAGATATTTATAACAAACAATCAATGATGTTAATATCCTATACCATTTTTTTATAATGGCCCACAACAACCAAAATTATCAAAGACCAATAGACCAATCAGAATCCCAAATAATGAAGATTGTTAGTGCTTATAATCTCATACAATAAATGGAAGGGTTAATCAGATCATAGATAGAGATAGTTCATACTTAGCTTCAACAAGTACAAGATCAAATAGAATAGATAAAGTCACAGGTAAAACAGATGCAAGAAGTAATAAGCCTATGATTGAGATTTTAAGGGAAGCCAACAAAATTATATAGCAAATATGAATATTGACTAGCATAACATAAGTAGAAATAACACTGAATCAAATCTAGGGACATACACAAATACTACAACAAGCAAAAACTTATTAGGATACAATGTTGAGCCAACTAAAGATCATCTACAAATATATCTCACTAGCCAGTTAATTTTTCATTACTTGAGGACAAGAAATAGTTTTGACAAAAAAGATAATTTTCATATAGTAAGCAATAGTTGACAAAACAACAAGATAACTTATTGTAAAACACCGCAAAGAGAATGTAGAGAAAAGGGTTGACTAGTTCTCACAAGATTGGATGTATTTTTCAAAGGACACATCTCCAAGCACATGTATATAGATAGAAATATATTCCAGAAGCAAAAAAGATGTAAGAAGAAGACAAAAGATAATGAAGCCATTATAAATAGAATGTATGAAAGGTTATGAGATTATTGTAAGGAAGCTAGGGTAGTGAAACTTCCTATATAATCTTGAGAGGAGAATAATGCAAAACTTTACAGATCTTTACAATAGTTACAAAAACTTAAACATAAATATCATGCATACCACAACATAGTGATTTACGTGGGGAAAACCCTTTCAGGTGAAAAACCCCACACTCCAAAAGCTACCCAATATATTATTCAAAAATCACACAGATTACAATATACTTGCAGAGCAAGCCTCTCATAGGAGTATCACCAACCAAAGATCTAGAGGCAACATGACCACTATCAGACTCTCAGAATATATCATAATACATATTTGTAATACAATTCCCTCATAAAATAGGGTTTCCTTTTAGGGCAAGTAAAGCCAACAAAATATCAAATGTTAGATCAAATACCTAATGATGAATGGTCTATATTTATAATAATAAAATATACATAAAAACTTTCCTTCATGAGGGTTCCCCCCAAGCCCCTGCTAGGGCGTGTGACCCTCGGACCCCTCGTCAAGGGGATGATCCCTTCAAATCCCTCATGGGGGGTATTGCCTCACCCCCTCCCTACCCCTCGTGCCCCCCATGCTTATGTATCAATAGTACCTTATGTAATTGCAAGGTTGATACACATTTTCCCAAAAATTATAATATATATATATTTCAAAATATTTATGATTTTCTTACGTTAGATGTGTACTATTTAATGAGTTTTTATCTAGAATCCATGCTCGTGGAGTAGTAGAAGTACTGCATTCTATCTTAACATAAATACATCTCTTAAAGATCCCTTGGACACAAAACTTCAATTTATACCCCTCTTTTTTTGCTAATAACTTTCCAAGACATTAGACCAATAATATTCCTTCTTAATTTCTCCTTTTTTTTATATGATTCTAGCTATAATTTTTAAAATAAAAATCATGTATATTAGGTGTGTTAAGAGTACAACCTTAACCATTTTTATTTCACCTACCATAGAAATTCACTTACCCTTCCAAGAGGAAATCTTCTTATTGAGTTTTGAAAATAATTTTAACCCAAAACACATTTTTTTGTCCCCTAGAAAATAAATAGATGCCCGAGTAATAACAAGAAATAATTTTAGATTTAAACCCAAAAAACCTAAAAATCCATGTTTAAATACACATGGACATGTTTATAAATTTAATATTTTAGACTTATTAAAAAATTTACTTTATCCCAATGTTGCACAATAAGTTGAAAGGACTATATTGATAGCTTTTTCTTTATAATAACAACATTTTCCAAACAAAACGGTGTCATCAATTAAAAGAGGATGAATAATTGGTTCTAGAACCCTTACAATGCTCACTCCTAGCCAATTCTTATATCTATTTTGGTCAAAATAGAATTAATGATTAATTCTATCATTAAAATAAATAAAAAGAGAGAAATGGGTTTCCTTTTCTAATTCCTTGAGAATAATTAGAAAACCATGTTTTACAGCCATTTATAACAATGAAAAATTTAGCCTCAAATATAAGATTAAACCCATTTAAATGTCATTTGAGAAGCTAAATATTTTGAGAACTAGCATTAATTCCCAACTAGCTCTATCATATGTTTTCATCATGTCCAATTTAGTGACCATATAGTTATCTTATAATTTTAAATGGAATATAATACTTCATGAGCAACCAAAATCCATTTAGGGGATTCTCTTATGGGAACAAATCCTCCTTGCTCTTTTGAAATCAAGGAAGAAATGATGGATCCCAATCTGATAGAAATGTATTTTACAAAACATTTATGGATAATATTATGTTTAAAGATATTATCCTAAATAAATAAAATAAGAAGATTTTAAATTATTGGGAATCAAAGCTAATAAAGTAATATTTAATTTATTGAGAATTTTTTTTTTCAAACCTCTTGAATAGCATTTCAAAAGGAGGGTATAGAAATCATTAGGGTCTGGAGCCTTCTCACTTGACATATAGATAAACATAAAAAATAAAATCCTCCAAATAAAATATTGCGATCAACATTTTATTCTTCTCATTAATGAGTAAGAAATATTTTCTAGGAGATTAGGAGGAGATATAACTTGATCTTTACCTTATATGGTGAAAAACCTTTCAAAGTATGATATAACTTAATTTTTAATATTTTTATGTTCTATTAAGAGCATCCCTTGTGAGGATTAACCACATTTAACTTGAAGGGAACTTTTTTTGGAGCTCTATCATTTAAACAATCAATATAAATTAGAAAATGTTCAATGCATGTAAAAGTGAGAATTAAGTTTTAAAAATTATAACAATTAGATAGCCACTTAATAGACAAGGGGAATCTATCCAATCTCTTAGCAATAATATAAAATTCCTTTCTTGTATTGGTCTAGGTAAATTTACCATGATTTGGAACATAGTCAAAGAGATGCTTTGAATTGATATTTTGCTTAAAATCATTTACTACTTTAGAAGGAGGAATAATGCCCCCTAAGTTTTCTTCTTGATTTTCTATAGTATTAAAATCCCCACTGAGGATAATTAAATCATCTTTCAAAGGAATAAGAAAATAATTTAGTAAGGCCCAAAGCTAATTTTTATGAGCAATTTTAGTTGGACCATAAATATTAAAAATCTAGAAAGAAAAATTGGAGGAGAATAATGTGAATATTAATAGCTTGCAATGAGGACTAGAATATATACTTTTTGGTCTTATGTAATTTTTATTCCATCTAGACCAATTTTTTTAAATGATTGTACCTTGCTCACAACAAAATTTAGTTTCCTAAAATATGACTATGCCAAAGTTACTACTATCTTATTGACACTTAAATTAACACCTTTTCTATGAGGTATTGATACCCTTAACATTTCAAGAGAGAACCTTCATTTAATGTAAGGAGACCCAAAAGATCTCCTCATTTTAAAAGATTCATCTAAGGTTAATTGAATCCTTGCAATAATTTCTCTTATACCTAAAAAATTTTAGGTCTTGTAATTCTTGTTTTGGACATGAGTATTCATGGGAAATTGAATCCTTCTAAAATTTTGATTTACTGGATCTTCTACCATCTCTATTTTAAATTTATAAGAATATCATTAGCAATAAAATTAATATTTCTCTATTTCTAACCCATCCTTCTAATCATTTAAGAAACTTCTTGAATTTCAGCCTTCAATATTTTCCCTCTGTGGAGCCTCAAGTTGGACATTGCTTTATTTAATAAAGCTACTAGTTTGGAAAAGTTGTGACCCCATGCGTACCAAATTTGATTTTCTTCCCTTTTGATTTCATGGAAATAACTTCTTTAAAATGAATTTGTATTGTTTGTATACTTGTTATCATTGATAGTTTCAAGACTTCTTGATTTGAATTGTGATTTTTCTAGCTATAAACATACTATGACCTAGCAACAAAGGAAATGTACATTTTATTTTTGGGCAACTCATTTCTTGTTCTTTATAACCTTCCACATTATCTTAGACTAATGGTGATTAGCCTAGCACTCACATGGAAGTTTTACGTTTAGTAGGTGTTTTCATGGTGTTCGGGCTACAATTATGCAAGTTAAATCTCGTAGTTCTTCTTGACCATTCAAACTTGACATGGATAGGGGCTATATATTCATTTGTTTCTATTTCTTTAGGGTGCACCTTTTATCTACATGAAATTTCTCTCAACCTTCCTTAGGTTAATTTTTCTTTTTGGAGTGCTTAGTTACTCCTTTGGGTGCATGAGATTTTCTAGGTTTTATGGTTCTCTTTATTCACTCAAAATTTTGATGATTGTTACTCTTCAAGATCGTATGGCTATTCATCTTCTTTCCTAGTGATATGAGTTATATAGTTCTTTAATGGGAAATAATTGTTTTTTATTATTCAATTTTTCTATGGTAAGGATCTCTAGCACAAGAGGTAAAATAAAATAGGCCTCTAGGTTTAGATAGAATAGTAATGAGAGTGTTTCAAGAAACCAACCTCTATTGAGGAGCAAGGAAGATCCTTTGAGGTTGAAGATTGTAATGAGAGGATAGCTTTGTGAAGCCTTGTAGTTTGTGTGTGTGTGTGTGTACGCGTGCATGCGTGTGCGTGTGCGTGTGTGTGTGTGTGCGTGTGTGTGTGTCCGTGTGTGTGTGCGTGCGTGCATGTGTGTGTGTGTGTGAGAGAGAGAGAGAGAGAGGGAGAGAGAGAAAGAGATTTGGGGTATGAAAGTTGTATTTATTATAGCCAAGTATTTTTTTGTAATGCAAGTTGTAATGTTGCTACAAGTAGTCAATAGTCAAGAATATTTACTATTATTATTTTTAATTCTTCTACTATGCATATCGATCTGTTGGTTGAGACAAGGGCTACTAGATTAAGTTATCATTCACTAGACCCCCTATTTTGGTCTACATTAGTATACATAAAAAATATTTCAAGTTTTGCTAAAAAATATGGTAAAACTTGAAAAAAATTCTAGTTTACAATTTGTATATGGTGAGAAATGTAGACGAAAAGGATTCATCCCACAATGGCATGCTTCTCAAAAGTTATTCTTCAGTTTGATAGAATTCATATTCTTGCAATATTTTTTGTTCCAAAAATGAATATTCTATAACTTGAACAATATTTTAGATGAAAAATTTAATCTCAACTTCCTAAAATGAATAATTAATTATAAGAATTTTTACTAAAATTAAAACTTAAAATTTCATGAAAATTAAAAATATTTTATTATGAAAATATAATAATGTAGTGAATTTCTTACTAACCAAAAAAAGAAAAAAGAAGAGCAGCAGCTAATGTCTTTGTGATTTTTTAAACTACTAAATCTTGTCAGCTTCCTCTTGACGGTTTTGGTAGTACCAAGAGTTGTAGCTTTAATTTTCAAATACCACCACATGAATGGAACCTCACTTTCCAAAAGACCGAAATATTTAGCCGTAGGCTATTTACGTGGGGAGACCCCACCGGGATCTCCCCCAGTCTGACGCCGCCGGCTGGTTTTTCGTTTTCCCGTTCATTATTTTTTTTCTTTTGCCGTTCTCAGTGAAAAACGTTGGAAACACTCATTGCCACAACGGTCCTAATCTGCTTTAAAAACTTTGAAAGAAGAAACCGAAAATTAATATAATGGCAGCCATCTATCCACCTAACTTTGTCAAATCGTTTCATTTCATCTCTTGTGAGGAGGATCATAGTGCCGGTTGGTGTCGAGAGCGTGGGTTGTGTCGTGACAAGTCTCGGCAAAGGCGGACTAGGTCGCTGTCGCCTCTCAGAAGCGAACCGCAATGGCATCTCCCCGGGTCTGAAGCAGAGCCCTGCAAATTGGAAGAGAATGAAGATGATGAAAAGGCTAAAAATGGCGAAGCCGCTGCCGTGGCTTCGTCTAAGAAGGGGAAATCCGGGTCAAAGAGGTGGATGAATCTTAAGGATTTTTTGTACAGGAGTAAGAGTGAGGGCAGAGGCCATACCCGGGAGAAGCTTTGGGCGCTTTCTTTTTCCAGTAGTTCGGCGAAGCATCAGCATTTCTCTTCCAGCAAGGCGTCTGCCAAGAAAATGTCTCAGGAAGGCTCAGGCTTAGGTTCAGGCTCGTCTTCTGCCAAGCAGGGTGAAAAATTTAAGGCCAAGAACAAGAATGCTTCTAATTTTGTCCTGAATTCTGGAAACCAGAACAACAGAAGTGTTAATGGCCCTGGCACCAGGAGGGTTCCAGTCTTTGCACATGAGCTTCATTATACTGCAAATAGAGCGCAGGCGGAGGAGCTGCGGCGTAATACGTATTTGCCCTACCGGCAGGGGCTGTTTGGGTGCCTGGGTTTCAGTTCAAAGAGCTACACCACCATTAACGGATTTGCAAGATCTCTGCATCCGACTCTCTCGTAATTGTCTATGTCTGTCAATATTCTTCTGTCTTTATATGATTTTTCTGTCTTGTACTGGACGCTATAGACCTAAAGCTGCTTTATTCCTCTGCATTCCATTATTGTTTTTCATATGGGATTGAAATAGATTTTGATGTTTTATGTTCCCTATAAATTCGTCACTGCAAAACTTGTTTTACTTTAGAAAACTCTGCATTCCATTATTGTTTTTCATATGGGATTGAAAGAGATTTTGATGTTTTATGTTCCCTATAAATTCGTCACTGCAAAACTTGTTTTACTTTAGAAAACTAAGTTAAACAACTTTTAAAATTGGTTGTTGAGAGAGTTATACAACTTAGTGTAAAAAGGCGCGCCATGGCAAAGAAGAGCAGAGCAGAGCTACCATGGCTATGACCAGTGGTTGTAATTAAAAGATTGGAAGGTACTTTTAACAGGCTCTTGGGAATCCCATGTCTTTGAATGCCAGTGATTCTGCTTTCCTTAATGCACTTTATGAGGACGGATGTAAGTATGATGATCCCAGAATTGTGAGTAAGTATAGTGATGGCTCTGCAAAGAGTTGGGCACAGCAGACTGAAGAGAGTTATAATTTGCAGCTTACTCTTGCACTCCGCCTTACTGCAGAAGCATCTTTGACAGATCAACTTCATTTCCTTGTCAATGATTTTCAAGCAGCCCCTAGTAACACATCTGTAGATTCTGTTAAAACATCGGAAGCTGCATCTCATCGTTTTTGGGTACATATCTTGAATTTTCATCTGGGTATTTGTTTCCAAACGTGTTCTTGATTCATGTCTTTGCAGATGTAAAGATGTGAAATTGATACCGAAACCTGCTGGACATAACAGTTTGCAATAGGGTGTTCTTTATGGACTATTTCTTCTTTTTTTTCCAAATTTTTAATATTTTATAATTTTGCTGATAATTATAAGCCCACTTTGGAGATCTTCAAAATGAGTCATTAGCCATGATTTTGCATTAATGACGTAAAACTATTAGATTTGACAGAGTTTATGATTATTAACCATAAATCCTATTTTTCTTCAAACGTTAGCCTGTTATACAAATGATTTGTTTTCTGAAATTGGAAATATTCACATACTAATAAAGTTGCAAAATAATCCATTCGTTAATATTTTTCCTCTTTTGCAAGTGAGAAATATAACTCGTATTGCATTGTAGTTATTCGGACTGCATTTTCTGCATGGAATTACAATAGTAATTACCATATCTAATGTTTCTCCGAGTGTTCTCTTTGGTATATTTATGGTTAAGGCATATCCTTAAGTTATGTCTCCACACGAGAGTATCTATCAACTCATTTTGAATTAATCTGTTCATTAATGTGAATAATTGATAAGAAATTCATTTTCTCATTTCCAGGCACTGTCCGTAAAAACTAAAAAGTCATAAGGATGCCTATATCTTTAGACCAATAAAATCCATTGTTTTTTTTAATTTTATCTGCTGTGCTATTCTGGATTAGTTAGCACAACTGATAAAAGTGATGAAGTCTTTTCATGCACAACTTCTAGATTCCTAATTTCCTAAATGGTTGGACTGTTTTTTAGCATAGATGCCCTAAGTGATTTTTTTTCAAACAAGCTTTTTTTATTTTTCTAATTTGACTGTTGATTAGGACATAGTCGTTCAGTGGGTAGTGGATTTCAATTCATGGTATTATCTCATTTTGAAATATATGCATACAAATTTAAAACATAAAACAATGTAAATTAAAAAAAAAAATTGTCATCAAATTGAGAAAAAATGTTACAAATGGAAATAGAATGTTCCATACAATTGAAAAATCAATATGTATCTGTTGATGAATTGTAGCTTAGGTCAGATATAAGCGATGATTGCTGTAAAGCATCATCATCGCTTATATAAGATCTAAAGCTCTTCATGTTATATTTCCAGAAATAAGTATGATGATCAAATTTTATAATGCCTGTATAAAATCGTAATTATTTATTTGACGTTCTGAATTCGCGTTGATTAAATTTCGGGATTCTTATATTACATCCGCCATGCGTAAGGGTATTACATGCTTGTATTAAGCGATGAGTGTTTAACCGAGTTAGCATCGGCTGTGAGAGGAACCCGCGCCCTAAGGGACACGTCCCTTGAGCGGACGTGTCTCCACATGTGGAGACACGTTCTCTCAAGAGACGCATCCCTTGGAGGCGGGTCTCCTAACATATAAAAGATGATCCAAATCATAATATGCAGACATCGAAATCATTAATGTTCTGCATTCAGTACATTCTGCAGTAAAAGGAAGAACTCAGAAATTCGCATTTGTCTTAGAAATTATTAATCAGAATCTCAGACCTTCTTAGTTTATTCTTAGTCTTAGGATCTAGTCCTGATCAGATTTGTTTACATTTACAGTATCTTATCATTTACATGATAAGTGAGATTTTGGAGGCTTTCACCTGATATTTTGGAAGCTTTTACCATTAAATGACAGAAAGTCATAAATACATCTTATAATCAAATTCTTATAACAAGAAATTCAGACCTGACCCAATTTGAAGCTCTACATAAGCAATCCGCTGCCAAGACTTTTCATACGTCCTGTGAGATATGGATCCACAGATATCCACATGTTCTTCATTGTAACCTCCCCTTGTTTGCATCCATTAATGTCCAGTTGGGTTTCTCTGACATTGAGATGATCTGGCGTGACAGGCCCTTCATTTGCATAGGAAATTAATATAACCTGCTTGGTTAAAAATTCATAATGCATCAATAGAAGCCACATGAACAAAATGCTATTAAACTCAGACCCTCAACAAGAGGAGTCATTAATAGAAATATAGTTATTCTTTCAAAATGGAGCGTAGGAGCGGAACGCGGAGTGGGAAGAAGTGGAGGGGTTTCATTTTGAAATTTTCTGATGGGGTAGGTGATGATGATCCAGATCCGAATGGTTCTGGGGGTTCTTGGGAACTGTCTTTCTCTCCTCGGTTGAGATTCCAATGGGGTTGGCTTGGTGTGTTGGTAGGCTGGAGTGGAAGAGCGCAAGTGTGTGGACTCTGGGTGGGCTGAGGAATGGGGATTCCTCTCTAGTTTCTTTTGTGGGCGCCCCAGATCAATTCGACCCATTTATGGGTTTGGGTGATGTTGCTTTCCTTGCTATTCAAAATGTGAAGTTTGATGGAAATGGTCGACACAACATGACACACTTCAGTTGGAAAATGTGAAAATAATAAGTTTTTAAATTAACATTTCCATACTTGAATATATCAATGATGTAACATCAGAAATAAGATATAATTATAAATGGCATTGGAGTTGAAGCATGCAAAGCATCTTTGACTGCAATAAAGGCAACATTATGAAATGCAAAGAAAAACATTATTTAATACAAGCCTCTTATCTCTTATCTCTTAGTAGGAGAGAGCAGGGAATGAATACATGACTTTCGATTTTCCATCCATTTTTATTGAATTATTTTGATGGAGTCCTGGAATTGCAGCATATCTGATCGGCTTCACGTTGTGCTGATCCCTTGGCTTGCACAGGGCCACATTTTGCCATGTATTGAACTTTCCAAGAGGTTCTTAGACAAGGGCAATATAAAAATCTCAATCGTTTCAACACCTCTAAACATTGCCCAGATCAAGCGGTCCTTCACAGAGAAAGAAGAGAATCTGATTCTGGTGGAGCTGCCATTGCCTTCCGTGGATGGATTGCCTCCTGGCCTGGAAAACACATCCCATCTTCCAACCCATCTCACACTTCCTTTCCACAACGCAGTCAAAGGATTGCAGAAACCTCTGGAAATTCTACTGGAGCAAATCGCACCAGATATTGTCATTTTTGACCATATATTATGCTGGATTTCCAAAGTAACCCTAAAGTTGAAAATCCGATCAATAGTGTTTTTCACCCACAGTGCGGCCTATGCGGGCTATGTGTATTGCCCTGAGAGAAGATCTCAAGCTAAGGAAATGACAACCGATGTTTTACTTCCACCGCCGGCTGATTTTCCGTTTACTACACCTCGACATCGACAATCTGAAATGGCATCTCTGCTACTCATCTACACCTTCACATACACCAGCGGCGAAAAATTCATAGATCTATGTGTTGACTCTTATTATGATTGCTCTGCGGTGGCCATTAAAACCTGCTATGAATTGGAGGCAAAGTTTATAGACTATTTCCAGAGAGTTACAGGAAGTACAGTAGTTCCTGTGGGTGTTCTTCTGCCTCGTCCTTATCCTCTGAAACAGATTGAGATTAATGATGGAATGCCCGATTGTCTGAGATGGTTGGAGAATCAAAAACCTGCTTCTGTTGTTTATGTGTCTTTTGGTAGTGAATTTTTTTGTCTAAGAAGCTTCTAGAGGAGATAGCCGAAGGATTAGAGGCTAGTCTTCAGCCATTTATGTGGGTACTGCGTTTACCAGGGTACTTAGATGAAAGCATGGATGAAGTTCAAAGGAGGGTGTCAGCTTCGTTGCCTCAAGGTTTTGAATCTAGGGTTGCAGAAAGAGGAATGGTGTTGAGTGGATGGGCGCCTCAGCAGGAGATTCTGTGTCATCCAAGTACAGGGGCTTTTGTAACTCATTGTGGGTGGAGCTCTTTGATGGAGGGACTGGGTGCTGGATTGCCACTGATTGCTTTGCCCATGCAGTTGGACCAGGGACTGAATGCTGAGCTCATTGTGCATGAATTCCAGGTGGGTGTGGAAGTGGAGAGAGGAAGTGATGGAACTGTTAGCAGAGGGGGTGTTTGTAAGGCTGTCAAGATGGTTATGGATGAAGAGGAGGGAAGGGTTGTGAGGTCTAAAGCTGCAGAAATGGGAGATTTGTTTAAGGAAAAACTATTGGAGGATGAGCGAAGCCAAGGATATCAAAACAAATATGTAGATGATTTGGTGAAACTACTTCACAGCTTAAAACATAAAACCAATAAATGACCCTCTTTCCTATGCAGTTGTAATTGTTAGTAATGTCACGCCTGTTATCCATTCAGAAATGGTTACAGCTGTTGGTGTGAGTTTCTGTTAGTAGTGTTATAAATCATAATTCCAGTGCTCTATCCCGGGTATAACCATTTACCCTTCTCTTGTTCTCTTATATATATAAATATATAATATTTATCTTTTCGTCATTTAATAAAGTGAGTATAAAGAGTAATGGTCTCTTCTGGATATTTCTTCTCTTTCTAGTTTTGTATGCTATTTGGGTAAATGTGAGAGGAATCTTCTATTCTGATTTTCTTAATTTCAGTAAAAGACTAAAGAATATTCTAGTCTTTTGATTTTTTCCTTTCGTTGTTTTTTAATTTTTCTATAAATCTAATTATAAGTTACACAAATAAAAATAGAAAGAAATTTTTTTATTTTATTGAATAAAAAATGCAAAGTAAATTAGAATAAGTATTACAAATAAACTATAGTTGAAAGTATATATAAGATATACCACCCACGAGATTAAGAACACAATCAATGTGGGATTTTGTGTAAAAATACCCTAAGAAAACTTTATCTAGTGTGAAAAGGTCTTAAGTGGAGAAGTGGCTAGGAAATGAACTAGTTAGATAATGTAGTCTATTCACACCATCATCCCCTTTAAGTGATCCCCTTTAAGTGCAACTTAGAGGAGAGAAATGAGAAAAGCATTCAAAGATGGGTCAAGACTACAAGGCCTGATGAGGTACCCACATACAAAGATCTCCTCAAAATAGAAAAGAAATAGAAAATCTATTGGAAAAACTTCTCCCTTTCTCAAGATGTTGACATTTAGAGAACCCAATTAAAAGAATAAAGGAGTCCATCTTGGTATAACAAGCCCATAACTTAGGGTAGATAAATAAGAAAAACGTTCAAAGATGGGTCAAGAGTATAGGGCCTAATGAGGTACCCATAGACAAAGATCTCCTCAAAATAGAAGAGAAATAGAAAACCTAGTGAAAAAAATCATCCGTATCTCAAGATGTTGAGATTTAGAGAATCCAACTAAAAGAAGAAAGGAGTCCATCTTGGCATAACAAGCACATGAGACCTATTTGAGGCTATAGAGAAATTTCCTTAGTCTACAAACCCATAAAGAATCCTAAATGAATCTCTATGGTTATTCCATGTAAGTCTCCTTTTGAAGCTCCCCGTGAAAAAATGCACTTTTCATAGCCATACGATGTGCAACACAATCATGAGCTACAAAAATAGCAAGAGTTAGGTCAATAGAGTTAATCTTGGTGATAGAGACAAAGGTCTCGATGTACTCAACATTAGAAACTGGCAAGAAACTTTTGGCCATAAGTCATGTGTTGAGCTTGTCAATTGATCCATCTATTAGAAATTGTGTTTCATAGATCTGCTTATATCAAGCCAATCTTTTCTCTTAGGAAGTGTAAAAAGCTCCCATATGTTGTTTTGAATCAAAGGATTGTGCTATTCCTTGCTAAATCCCACTCAAGAGTGTTTAATTCTTCACAAAAGGACTATGAATCAAAATTTATGGTAATGTAGGAATGTAAAATATCTTGGTGTTGTGATTGAGTCCTCCATGTGTCTAGGTGATCCCCAACAAGAGTTCTTATAGACTCAATTGTATAACAAGCTCAATGAGGCATGGAAGAGGAAGGGAATAGATGAGGAGAGTCCTCAATCTCTAAACGTGAACTCAATAAAGAGGGAGGTGAATCCCCATGATAAGCTCTAAGTGAGTGGAAGTTGGAGGAAAATCCTCTTAGTCACTATCATTTGAATCCATTATAGAGGAAGGAAGAATGTGAGAAAATGAGTTAGAAGAGATTTTCTTGAAATGTATAATATTCTCAATGAAGAGCTTGTGTGTCTTAAGATCCAAAAGCCAATAAATTATTTAACACCATAAGGGTGTCCAACAAAGATGTAGGTCTAACTATAAGGTTCCAAGGCCTTATGCTTCTGTAAAGGAATGTGTTCCCATGCAAGTGAGCCAAAGACTCTAAAATTTCATAAAATATGTTTTCTACCACTCTAGGCTTCAAAGTGAATTGTCCTTGGATGCCTTATGAAGAACCTTGTTATGAATGTAAGAATCACAATTGATAGCTTTAGCCCAATATCTAGGTGTAAGAGAGAGTGTGTGGATCATGCAACTAGTCATCTCTTTCAATAATCTATTTTTCCTCTCTACTACATTTTTCTAAGGTATGTAGGTGATAGTATGCTAAAGATCAATATATTTAAGAGTACGAAATTTCTCAAAGCATTAATTCACATATTATCTTCCATTATTATTTCAAAGAGTCATGATGTACTTTTTAGATTGTTTATTGGCATCATCCTTGAACTCCTAAAATTTTTCAAATGCAACACCTTTTTACTTAACAAAGAAGACTTGTGCATATCTAAAAGAGTCATTAATTAAGGTAAATAAGTGATGAGCGTTGATTAAAGATAAGGATGGAAAGGGATAGTTTACCAAGTCACTATGAACCATCTCAAGGACTTATAAAGCCCTCCAAGCCTTTCATTTGTCAAGCATGTCCTTGATATGCTTTCCCAAGGCACAACTTAAACAAACATAATTACAAAAACTAAATCTAAGAAATACCTATGACCATGTCTTACATGTTGAGCTATTGAAGGTAGTGATATTTGAGATAGTTGAACTATTTGTGCCATGGTTTGCTCACAAAGTCCAAATGGGTGAGCTATGTTATAGTGAAAACATAAGGTATGAAGTGAGAGAATGAATAAAGCTAAGAGTGATGGTCAACCTTTCCTACTACAAGAAGAGCATAATCTTTCAAATCTCTAATGTCAGTATAATATAGATTGAAATTTACCTTCCTACAATTCTAGAGATGAGTGATATGGTAGATGGAGAGAAGGTTGGATAATAATTAGGTACATAAAGAATATCCTAGAATGTAACAATGTTGGCATCAAGTAAACCCTTTCCAATAAAATCCATTAGAGAATCATCCTCAATGAAGATATGAGGTACAAAACAAGTCTCTAACAAAGAAAATTATTCTTCATTAGAATCCATATGATGTGAAGCACTTAAGTCAAGAATCAACTAATTGGTAGAATCTACTAAAGAAACATGAGTAGTTGTTTTCTATTTACTTTATTTGGAAGGAATGAAGGACTATACAACATAAGATGACAAATTGATATTGTTTTGTTTTAGAAGATGTCTCAACTCATATATCTATTTCCCATAACAAGAATGTTCCTCATGAACAAATGTCTTACAATAGTTGCAAGTTGGAATTTCCTCCTTCTAAAAATTACCCTTAGATGAAGAGGATTTGGAGTCTACTTTTTAAGTAGATGAGGATTGTGCATGTCCTTTCTATGGCTTCTTTTGGATTTATTATGTTTCTTGTCAAATTGACCTAAATATTTACATCCTTTCAACTAAACAACCAAAAAATCCTAAAACTATCATGGCTTTAGGATACCCATCGATACTAGCTTTCCTTATTCATGAATTAACATCTCATAGAAGGATACAAATGAATGCATAGTGAATGAAGCATCCACTATGTCAATTTGTGAGTATGATAGCTAGAAACAAAAATTACATCTTTAGGATCAAGTTTGTTGAGGATACTAAATACCAGTTGACTAAATGTATTTTTTCTTGATTCAACACATGTTTTATATTATTTTCCAAGGTCATTGAACTTTGTGATGTAATCCAAGATATTATCAAATCATTTTAGATGAAGGCTCGTCCAATTTGATAGCCCCTAACTTTATCAATTTTACCATAAAAGAGTTTTAAATTTTTCCTAAGCATCATATGAACTTGTACATGCTTCAATTAGAAACATGGTTTCAAGGAAAATGAAACTTTGAAAACATCCAAGTTATTTAATATGTTCAAGCATCCATTGTATCTTTTCCTTATCATCTTTAGGTTCAACAACCTTTTATTCAACATATGGATTATACCCTCATTGCAATAAATCATTCCATACATTTTAATGTCATATTGAATAGTTATATGAAGTTAGAAATATAAACTCAAGATGGCTCATTTATAAATAAAAAATAGACCATAAGAAGAAAGAGACACACAAGCACAAAACACACCAAAAGACCCCCTAATTCACTTTATTGTAATTCATAAGTTTTTTAATATATAAAAGGTAAGTGTTAAAATTACAATTATATATATTTATGTATGTTATTTTTGAACTAGTGTAATTGAAAATTCATCTTAGAATTGTAATTAATACTTGTAATTAGGACTTTAATATTTAATTATGATTTTGAAGTTCTCACATTACAATTAGGATTGCAATTAGGACATGAAATTGTAATTTTGACTTACAAAATTAGAATTAGGACTTCAATGTTTAATTGTAATTTTGGCTTCCACATTAGAATTATGACTTCCAATTATGACATTTAATTGTATTTTAAACTTGGAATTATAATTAGGACTTGTAATTTGATAATTATCCATGTGTGATTTAAATATATTATCTATGAAATAAAAGAATATATATGTAATCCATAAAATAAATACTAAAAAATCAGTCCACATGAAATATAGACCTATTCCATGAAATAAATATTGAAATACTCATATTCCATGTGAAATAAATACATCAAAATCCAACTCATAGTTTTGTGAAATAATTGTCAAATTACACTCTATTGTTAATTTTCATCAAAATGAAAAGGCCTTTTTATTCCACATGAAGTAGATGGTGGCTCACACTATGGAATGAAAAGAGGCTTCAAATCAATTGAAATTTCAAAATTCGATGCATATTATTTAAATGAAATTGTTTGAAATAAAACCATGAAATTAAATATTTAAATAAATACTTTTGTGCATGCATAGATCACATGATGCTCATCATCTCCCACATCATGCTACCCTAGTATAGATATTGATTCTATACCAAAAGTATTAGCTTCTAATTCCTATATTTAAATAAATCATAAATTAGGCTTGAATGTTAACAAAATGTAGGGTAAGTGCACCAAGTTGTGACACAAAAATGGCTCTTAAGATGCCACTTTTTTTTTTTAAATCAACAAAGTCTAATGTTCATGAGAAATGAAGCTAGTTATGCTCAAAACATTGAATATGAAAAAAGAACAAGAGTTGTAGTGCTTTGAGTCTACTTTCTAAGCTACTAATTTTTATTTTTATTTTTGAAAGAAAGATTAAGGGTTCTAAAAAGTCTTTTTTTTTAATTTCAAAAATCTAAATGGTGAGAAATTAGCTAATACCATTTAGTTTATCCCAATTTTTTCAGCTAATTTTTTAATGAATATATAATATTTTACAAATTTTTGAAGTGGACACATCTTGAAAAGCAAAAATTTGAGCGTTCTCCCCCCTAAATTTTTTGAAAACTAATCAAAAATCAATTATTATTTTCATTACGTGTAGAATGGAATCTAGTTTATTAAAATATAATTTGTTTCAAAATTTGATGAATGAGTAAAAATCTATGCTAAAACTAGCACATGTTGGTTTTTGACAAAAAATGGATGCACTAACAAGAGAAGTTATGCATGAAAATCTTAATATAATCAAAATGTTAAAAAAATTATATGGTTATATAGGTAAGAGAGAGCCTTGTTGCAAGAATGGAAGAAGAATGAAGTGTTGTCATTGATGTCAACTGGTCAACTACTTATCTACTAGTTGTTGTTGATTGTGCATGTAGAGGATATTGAGAAAATTGTATTAAAAGAAGGTCATTGGTTCTGGTGCTTTTGAACTATGTTTTGTTGTATGTTATTTGAGGTTCAGGAGAATTGTTACTAGTCCGTATTTTTCTTTGTTGAAGTCTTATGGTTCAAGAGTTGTGTTGCCCTGGATCTGTTGAAGTTGGTTTTGGCATTTGGAAGTATCGAGCTTAATTGATCTATGTGTTTTACACTAGTATGGTTGATCGTGTGTCAAGCACTACTTTTGAAGTTGATGAAATGTGTTGGATCTATTATGGGTCCTAGTGAAGCATGTGTTTGGGTTGCCCTCATTCTAATTCCACCCTAGGATGTTTGGCACTAACCTAATCTTAATTTGAAGTTGTATGGATGACTTTGTATCTTTTCAAGGTTGGAGAAGTATAAGTGCTAAGTGATGAAGGTAGTACATAAGAAAAGAAGGAAGATAAGTGAAAGAGAAAACATGACTTTGATGCTATTCTTAAAGTGTGTGAGTTAAGTGTGCGGTTGTTCAATGTGAAGCTTAACGTTGAGTTTTTGGATACAGTGAGCAGAAGGTTAAAATCTATCATTCAAGCGAGTTTATCAGTGATTGTGGTGGAATCTTTGTTGCATTGGGATTGTTGTCTCTTTGTAACAAGTCTTTCTTCTTCTTCTTTGTATCTCTGTGGCAGTGAGCCCTCCGAGTTGTAGCCATGTGGACAATGAGTCTAGACAGTGAGTCCTTATTTTAGGCAGTGAGCCTTATCTCAGGCAGTAAGTCTTTTTGTAATTGGTTTTGATATTCTCTATAGTGTGAGTTAATCCTCACTGTGTTTTTTCCCTCATTGAGTTTTCCACGTAAATTTGGTGTTATTGTGTTTATGCACTTGCATTTGATGGTTAATCACTTAATCATTTTATGTGTTAGTTTCAGTACTTGAATTTAAGGTTATAATTTGTGACAAATGATTCACCCCCCTCTCAATTGTCCTATCCAACAATTGGTATCAGAGCCCAGTTCCTTGGTGAAGAGCTTAACCACTTGAGGAAGGTCTGGGATGGCTAACAAAATGGTCTTTGATTATCTGAGGTTTGATGGAACAAATTATGGTATCTGGAAAGTATTGATGGAAGAATATCTGGAGTATTGCGGATTTGATGTAGAGAAAGCTTACAAGAATTCCTACACTCATCCTACAAATGGTTTGAGTACACCTAAACAAATTAAGCACATGAAGTGAATAACAAGGCAAAGTTCATCTTGAAGAACAATTTTTAGTACATCTTTAGAAGGAGTGCATGATGGTGATGAAAGGGTAAAAGAGGCAAAATTAAATAATTTGGAAACATAGTTTGATCTTCTACATATGTCCTCAAGATGATAATGTTAAATCCTATGTACAAAGATTGGATGAGGTAGTGGCTAGAATGTGATCCCTTGAAGCCACTGTAGATGAAACCAAAATTGTAAAGAAGATTCTTAGAACTCTTCCTAATGCTTACAGTGAAAAGGTGAGTGTTATTGAGTGGACTGTAGATTACAAGACTTGTACTAAGGATCTATTGTTATGATTTTTGACATCTTATGGGGTGATCCCACAATAGTGGTTTACATTTTTTGGCCAAACTAGACACTGAAATAAATTTTTTTTAACTAAATCTCCACATTCGGGCACCTATAGCAAATAAACCATGAGGAATTTGAAGATGATGCAAACTAGAGTCTCATCACATTTTGTCTACAAATTCTAAAAATATTTTTTTCAAAATTTTTGGAATCAAATTGCACTTCATTTTCCATCTCCCATGAAAACTGGTTTTTTTCAAAAAATAGCATTTTTAAAAAGTGACGCACACCGTATAACATATAACCTTTTTTCCATGAAAGATAAAATTCTAATTCTTTCAAATTTAGATTTGTAGCTCCAATATATAGTGCTTCCACTTGGTTAGATAGTTTTTTATTGAATATTTTTTCTATAATCAAGTTTTGAAGTCAAACCAATTACAATTCAGACATAGCGCGACCGTATAACGCGTAACTTTTTTTGTATATATCAAAATTAAATTTTTCTTTTTTTGTTGGATCAAGGACTTCAATATCTGGTGCACTCATATTTTTTAACTTTTTTTTATAATATGCTATTTTTCCACATGTGCAGAACAAAGACCTTCATTTTCAATGAAAACCTATGTTTAATAATAAAACTAAAAACAAATACATAATAAAACCAAAACATATTAAAATTATATTCGTTGAATAGCTCGTTCCAAGGACTACCTAATTTCAGTTGGGTTCATGAAGTATCCTCCATTTCCATCCTCAACTTGAGCTTCAAAGGGAAAAAATTTTGGCTTTTATTGTGCCAAAGAGCAAGGAGGTGGGAAAAGGGGGTTCATGGGTTCGAGCAATCGTGTTCATTCAAACCCCTTCAAAAGGGGTTTTCATTATTTATTTGAAGGGGATGGGGTCCACCTTGCATTTAACTGGTTCGCACGAACCAAGGTTCATTCAAACCCTTTTTTGGTTCACTCAAACCAAAGGGTTCATTTGAACCCCGAAAACTAAAATTTTTGGTATGGGGTCATTTTTTGCCATTTTTCCTTCCTCACTCAAATTGTAAACCAATTTTGTGGGTTTACACTATGAAATGAAGAAGCCAAATCTAAGAAGTGGAGGAAAAACAAAAAATGCTTTTAAAGCTACAAAAACTGAAGATTCAGATGAAGAGAACTTTGAAGAAATCAAGGCTAACTTTGTAAGAAGATTGAGAAAAGGCTCTGGTAAGTATGAAGGAAAATTTCCCTTTAAATGCTTTAGTTGTGGAGAAATAGATCACTATGCTACAAAGTGTCCGGAAAGAGCTAAAAAGAATAAACAAAGATATGAGTTCAAGAAAGGAAAGGAAAGAAGATTAGCAGAGCTTACTATGTTAATGAGAATGATAGTATTTTAGATGAAGATTTAGAATATGAAGATCTAGATGACAATGAATGCTTGTTCTTGGAAATTAAAGATGAACCTACAAGTCTACTAATTCAGAAAGATAGTCAAAGTCCTTCAGAGAAGGAGAAGGAGAAGGAGAAGGAGAAGGAGAAGGAGAAGGATAAGGATAAGGAGAAAAATGAAGGTACAATTATCTCTGCCCTGCATGCTAAACAAGAAAAGAATTTTTGGGTAGTTGATAGTGGTTGTTCACATCACATGACTGGTGTGACAAGAGTAAGTTTGTGAAACTTGAAAAATATGATGGAGGTCTAGTTTTGTTTGGAGATGATACTGGTGCTAAAATTTGTGGGATAGGTTCAGTAAGTTTTGATGGCAAGCATCATACTGACGATATCTACTATGTTAAGGGTTTAAGGCATAATTTTTTAAGCATTAGTCAAATGTACATAAAGGGATATGATCTTATATTTAAGGATGAGAAGTGTGAGATCCGGAAATGATCTGGAACATTGATTTCTACAGGAAACAAATCTGAAGGGAATATTTATCAACTTAAAGGTGTTGTTGGACAATGTTTTATGACTCAAATAAATGACAGCTAGTTATGGCACAAGAGAATGTGTCACATGAATTTTGATAACTTGGAAAGGATTAGTATTGTTCAAGTCATGAGAGATCTACTGAGAATTACAAAGCTTGTGAAAGTTATCTACAGTAATTCCCAGTTTGGAAAGCAGACAATAAATCATTACAGATCTTTGTTGACCCATGAGAGTGTGAAGTCTACTTGGTGAAAGGTACTTTATGCTCTTAATTGATGATTATTGTAGATATACTTGGGTTACATTTTAAAGAGAAAAATCAGAAGCTTTAGATAAATTCAAAGCATTAAAGGCTATGGTTGAAAATGAAGTGAATTTGAAGATAAAATGCTTGAGATCTGACAAAGGTGGTGAATTCATCTCCCATGAGTTCAATATTTTTTGTGAAGTGCATGGAATAAAGAGATAGTTATCTGCTCTAAGAAATCCTCAATAGAATGGAGTTGTTGAAAGGAAAAACAAAATAGTTCAAGAAGTCGCTAGGTCAATGATCACTGAAGCTAGATTACCAGAATTTTACTAGAAAGAGACTATTCACACTGATGTATATGTATTCAATTGATTTTAGGCAAGAGAAAATAGTACAAAGACTCCCTATGAGCTATGGCATAGAATAATTCCGATAGTTAAATATTTCAAGGTATTTGGAAGCAAATGCCAAATCAGAAGAGATGAGGAAACATTGGGAAAGTTTGATGCATGAAGTGATGAAGGGATATTTCTAGGTTACTCTACTAAAAGTAAGGCATACAGATGCTTTAACAAAATATTGAGGAAGATTGTGGAACTTAGCTTGAATGTGAAGGTTGATTCAAAACAGTGAATAATTTCATTGATATTGATGGATATGTGTCTGATGAACAAGACTGTGCAAGAATTGAAGAAATTTTGAAAGAACAAGATAGAGATGAGAAAAAAAGAGTAGAATGAAAAAAAAAAAGATGATCTGGTAATGTCCCCTAGAACATTGAAATATGTACAGAGAAGTCATTCAAAAAGTTAGATTATTGGAGATAAGTCAAAAGGTGTGTTGACTAGAAGCAAAGTTGTTACTGAAGTAAATTTGTGCTTATTATCTAAAATTGAGCCGAAATCAGTAAGTGAAGCCTATGAGGATGAACACTTGAAGAAAGCAATGAAAAAAGAACTTTTGTAGATTGAAAAGAATCAAACTTGGGAATTGGTCCCAAGACTGGCAGACAAAAATATCATTGGATCAAAATGGGTATTCAAAAACAAGCTGAATGAGAATGGGAAAGTTGTCAAAAACAAAGCAAGGCTTGTGTGTGAAGGTTACTCACAAGTGGAAGGTATATATTTTCAGGAGACTTCTGCTCCGATAGCAAGAATGGAAGCTATAAGGATGTTATTTGCATTAGCTACTTATAAAGATTTCAAAGTCTATTAGATGGATGTCAAGTTGACCAACATTTCTAAATGGTGAACTATATGAAGTTTACATGGAACAACTAGAAGGATCTCAATTAACAGATCAACCGGATATGGTGTGCAAATTGAAGAAAGTTTTATATGGTCTAAAGCAAGCTCCTAGAGCCTGGTATGCAAGGTTAGATAAGTATTTGAATCAGCAATGATTTAACAAAGGTACGACAAACAGTAATTTGTATTTCAAGACTGAAAACGTCAAAATCTTGATTGTAGTTATATATGTTGATGACATTATCATTGGAGGAAATGAAAAGATGTGCAAGATGTTTGTGGAAGAAATGAAAAAAGAATTTGAAATGTCTATGTTTGGCGAGATGAATTTCTTTCTTGGGATTTAGATTAATCAAACAGAGAAAGGAATTTTCATTTCATAATCTAAGTATTTGAGAGAGATGTTGAGAAAATTTGGGATGGATGGTTCCAAACTGGTAAGTACTCCTATGGTAACTGGATGCAAGTTGGTAAAATATGATGATTCATCTAAGACTGATCAGAGCAAATATAGATCTATGATTGGTGGACTATTGTATTTGACTACTACTAGACTGGATATTATGCATGTGGTTTGTCTTGTAGCTAGATTTCAAGAAGATCCAAAGGAAACACATGTTATTGCAATTAAAATAATATTCAGATATATTTGAAAGGCACTCTAGATTATGGATTATGGTATCCGAAAGATAATAGTTAAAATAATATTCAAATATATTTGAAAGGCACTCTCTATTATGGATTATGGTATCCTAAAGATACTAATTTTACACTCAGTACTTATACAGATGCAGATTGGGTCGAAAGTATAAATGACAGAAAAAGTACAACTGGTGGTGCATTCTTTCTTGGATATAGATTGGTGGCATGGTTGAGTAAAAAGCAAGATTCAGTCTCTTTGTCTACTGTTGAAGTCGTGTATATTGTTATTGCATCACGTTGTACACAAGTTTTATGGATGAAATGGGCATTGAAAGATATCATAGTGCTACATGATGATCTTATTCTTATCTTCTATGATAACACAAGTGCAATTAACATTTTGAAGAATCTTGTGATGCACTCAAGAATGAAGCATATATCTATCAAGTATCATTTCTTAAGAGAGAAAGTCATGGAGAATGAAGTCAACCTTGAATATGTTTCGACAAAAGATCAGATTTCAGATATATTTACAAAGGCTCTTCCTTTAAAGATACTTTTGAGTATCTCTAGGATAAGATGGGGGCTATTTCCCCTCCTTTTACAAACTAAGATGCATTTGGAGATGCATCAGTCTAGTGGATTCATAGTTCTATCTCTTTTGGACTGATGTTTATTGGTGG